>OY728121.1:182561061-182766362 GCA_963277665.1 Viscum album
ATTTCATATTCCATTCAAGGAAAACAAGTTTCATTACCATTTTATGATTTCATCTTAGAATAACCATTGGAAAATAAATGGTTTTCAAAAAAATATCATCATCATAATGATAAACCAATTAGATAAATAATGAGGATAATATAATTTGATCATATTTTTAGTAAAACATAATTAACATCGAATGATGTTATCATAGATGAAAATTCATTTAAAATGATCAATGATATATATTTCCTTAGTAAAATTCCCTTTTTTACTTTGAAAATAAATTATTTAAAATTAAAAAATTCCCTAAAAATGATGTGAAATATTTTCATTATAAATAACCTTCAAAACTTATAAGCCAATATCTAAATAATTGAGAGGTCATTGTGGTGAGAAATTCTTTTCATGCTTTATAAGTTAAAAAACATTCATTTCAAACATTTTTTAAAAAAAAATAATTGTTGGATCATAATTTATTTAATGATGGAAAAAATCAATAGGGGTGAATTGTTGGTTTAAAAGAATTAGTTTTTATCCTTAAAGAAAAATTAGTTTACGAAGTCTAATAAAATTTTGTTCACAAAACCTCTTAATTATTTAATTGGTGATCAGACATTTCCCTTGGGTATAATAATAAAAATATTGTAATCATGTAGATTCGGATATGTAAGTCATAGGTCTTACTGAGAAATTGAATCTACCTAAAAATAATATATAATTGTAACCATCACATAGTGTTAATGTAATTTACCACGTAGTCATTGAGTATGCGCAAAATTAAAATTTATAAACCCTTTAAACTACTAGTAATGTTGTAATTGTAAGGGTTTCGAACCACATAAAATCACTTATGATGTTCTAGACCAAACTAAAAAACCAAAAAAGAAACTAATTACAATAGTGAACCAAGTAGTGGAAGAGGGTGTGAAAATGAAGGTGAAATGGTGCAGGGCTTGATTTGAACACAGAGTAGACTGTAATGATGAATTTAGTGTACTCCGGCTGCTTTGAACTGATTAAAAAGATATTCTCTACTTATTCTTAGTTTAATTAAATTACTCATTGCATAGAAAAATGGTGTTAATTTACTAAATTGAAAAATCATTGGATCAACATAACTCAGTTAACTTCCTTGAGTCATGACCTTTCGATCTTAACCATTAGATTAATCTTTTTTAATTGGTGAAGATATAACTTGACCTTCTCCAGTTCTTGGTACATCAATCAATGATCCATGGTGAAATGATTCACTACCACCCTCGTCTGTCATAAGGTAATGTAAATTGATACTCAAAGATAAAAAAAATTAAAAATGAACTAAAATGTACACAGAACAGTCAAATTAACCAAGAAAACTAGATTAATGCATGAGCACTTCGTTGTAGCTTGAGTCCCCTAATCTATTTCACTACACATTGAAGCACTAATAATGATAGAAATTAAAAATGAATAAAGAAACATCTCTATATATATTTCTCCTCTCTCTAGAATCTTCCCTGATGCTAATTTCTTGCTCGATGCCTGTCTGCCTCTGTTTTGGTGACGAGATGGATCTGATGATGGTTGATCGTGGGGAATTGATGGATCGAGGGATCTATGTATGGAGGAATGGGTGGAACCCCGGATGAGTTTCAGTGATGGAATGATGTGTGTTCCTCTGTTATTGTTCTGCAGTCTCTCCCCTACATGTTCTCCATGTACAAAAATAATGGAAAACACCAAAACATGCACGTGTGAGGAAAAAAAACAAATTACATCAATGTAAATATATCTATATATAAATCTATATTTTATATACCTATATTTATAATTATTATTAGTGTTATTATTATATATAAAAATATGTAGAAATATATTTATATTACTATTATATACTTGTAAAAAAAATAACTAAATAATTATGTAAATAAAATTGAATAAATAAATAAATTCAAAATGAAAGTTATTTGTAAAACTAATTATCATATATAAAATATATTATGTTTTTTATAAGTGTTATATTAGTTATATTATAATATATGTTAATATAATAATTAGTTTTATATGTGTTATTATATATTATCAGTGCTATATAGAGATAAAATAAAATAAAAAGAATTAAAATAAATCAAAAATTAAAATTAAATAGGGGAGGGGGGTTTTGTTAGGAGAGGTAGAATAAGGGGTAGGGTGGGGTTCGGGTCTTTCACCGAGAGGGAAGAAATGGGAAAAGGGGTATGGTATAGGGGGAAGGATGGGTTTGTGCAGAGAATCCCTGAAGGGAAGATCGGGTGAGGTGATGGCAGTGGTCTTGTGGCGGCGAGGCAGTGGTGGTGCAGAGCAGCTGGCGAAGGTAGGTCGATGGAATAGGGGAGGAGATAAGGCTTCGGGGGGCGCAGATGTGTGTTCGAACTCCGGTTGTAGTTTCAAAGAGGAGGTGAAGGGAGGGGCGGTGTCCAAAGGGTTTGTTTTAAGGTGATCTGAATAGCAGGAGGGTGTGGTTGGGGTTTTAGTGTCCAAATATATGAATATTTGGATTTCCTTAATTGATTATTTGTTTGAGTTTAGGGGTTTTATTAGATTTGTTGTGGATGATTATATTTTTCACTGTTGTTTCTGGTTATCATTTATTGGTGTGGATTTGTTCTAGTTTGTGTCTATTACTGTTGATTATTTTTATCTGCTATTAATTTGGTGATTTGTGGTGTTGTGGTAGCTGTGCGATGCTGGATGTGGAGTGAAGGCTGGGAGATGGGGGGGGGGGGAAATAGGGGAAAGTTAGAGCAAATATGGAGCGATGCCAGAGATGTGGAAGGGTGATGGAGGCATCGTGAGTCTGGAACCAAGGAAAGTGGGTGCTGCTTAGGGTGGCACAATTGTAGAGTAGTGGGAGGAAACAACGACTTTGGCACCGTGATGGAATGGTGGAAATGACACCACAAGGAAAATGGTGGCACCGTTTAATAAAAGGAATGGTGGCATCGTGAGACCATCAAAAGAAATACCAAATTTTAAATTCAAGAAATCAATAATTTAATAAAACTAAAAAGAAATAGATTAATAAATTAATAAATTAAATTAACCAATAGAGTTAAAAATAAAACAAGTTAAAAACAAGAATAAAATAAATTATGAATTATTCAAAAAAAGAATTTGATTCGATTAAAAATTATAAACAAATTAAAATATTTATAGTAACTCACTAAAATTAATTAACCAATTTATTAATCAATCAATTAATTAATTAAAGAAATAAACTAAAAAATATTAATTTAAAAAAAATTAATTAGTTAAAATAGTTTAATGATTAAAATACATAAGAATTTAAAATTAAACAATGTTATATATTTAAAAATAATAATAAAGAATTAATTAATTAAATTAAAGAATTAATAAAATAATTATAATGAAAAATTTTAAAAATGAAAGAATAAAAATTCAAATTCAAATACCCAAGAATAATTTAGTTTATGAATTATTTAAAATGATAAGAAAAACATTAAAAGAAATGATTTACACTAAGAAGTATTCTTTTACACAGCATGGTACAAAAGCACAAAAAATATATATTATTTAATAAAAATCAACATTTTGGTATAAGAAGTTAATAAAAATATAAAAAAGATGTGGTAATGAGTGTTAACAATAAGCCACATCAAACTCCCCCAGACATAAAATTTTGTTTGTCCTCAAACAAATACATGCCTTAGACTATAGAGCAGACACTTGACTTTTAGTTTTAGTTCAAAAAGTGCATGATTAAATCTTAATATCTAGAGGAACAAGACCAAATAGTTGGACAGGATTTTCCAAGGGTTTTCAAATATGATGTCCTTCCATGTTTCAAAACTCATTGGGAGTCAAAATCCCCACAAATTCATACACTGTCAAGTATTTCATGCCTCCTATATGTACTCATTAACTGTCCTACTTCAAATTCCATTTCAAGTATTGATTCAAGGAGTGTTGACTGGTTATATGAAGTGGAATTCAAGACATAACCAAGGGTACCTTCCATTATGACCTTCCCCCAGGTTCCAAAAATTAAAGTAATTTAATTTGATCACATTTTTGATTCAACCCAAATGAATTTTAACGAATTTAATTTCTCTTTTCATCATCTGAGTTCATAATTCCCCCCACATTAATGAGTGAATATTTAGCAGGGGTAATTTATTTCCATTTCTCCCAGCCATATTTCATGTGTAGTTCACTATGGATAGCACTTATTAATTTTGAAATTGGCTTTAATAATTCAATGAAACGCACCCAGTGGGCCTTGTCTAATATATTAATGGTGGGTTCAAATTTTCCCATTCTACTCCATTTGAAAATGTCTTAACTAATAATCATTTTAGTTGACTTCATAAAGTGATTGAATATTATTTTAAAACAAATGTGAGTCTCCTAAGATCCATTAGGAACTTCTAGTTACCCTAAGTCATGTTCCTCATTCCAAAAACCCTATCTTGTTAAACTCCCTTCCTCAGCTCCTAAAAAGAAATATTCATAAAAATGAAAATTTTCACTCAACAATTACTCAAACTTAACAATTCGTGACTAAGTGTCACTCTCAACATCCAACAACCTTTTATCCACTAAACAGGACAGAATTGAAGTACCAGTGAACCTCCAATGACTATATAGTGATGAAAGAATTTGAAATTTTTTGAAATATATTGAACAATTTTTGAAAAAAGTGACCATTTTTTTAAACAAACACAAACCAAAGGTTCAATAAAGGGGAATTTTAAGTGATGATATAAAATGACCCCTCTCCCCCACACATAAAACCCAACATTATCCCCAATGTTGAATCTCAAGGCGGGAGACTGTATATGTCAAACTGATGGATATTTCAGCTTAAAAAGGATATGGAGGGGTACGAGTGAAGTTCAAAATCAATTTTACACATAAAAATAAATAGAAAAGAAAGACACAAACCAACAAAAAAAAGGAAGAACCCAACCCCACTAGCCTTCAACAACAACAAGTTCAAGTATATTCCGAAAATTTTTATGCTTTGAATCATTATAAGTAGAAAAAATATTTTATCATTATATTTCAAATAGTAGCATGATTAACAGTGATGTGTAGTAGCATATCAAAGAAAGGGAAAGTGAATAGAAATAGTGGGTGTAAACTGGTTTCAAAGAGAAACTCAAAATTATTTTGAACTCATTAGATTTCAGCATGCGAACACCTAATCATGAAAAAAATTCATATGTTTCAAAAATCGATGGAAAATCCCCCAGACATAGATCCTAACAGCATGCAGTCAGAGCATGTACAAAATGAAAGTTTTCTAAATGAAAAATAGCACTTCCCTCTATGTGAAATCCTCTCATTCATTTTTTCTGTGTGCCTCCCTTTGCTACTTTCTCTGAGTTCTCTCGTTGCTTCATTCAAGTTCCTACATAAGTAAACAATTTTCATTAGTCTTCAATAATTTCAAACTCATGTAAAATAAAACCCAAAGCATGAGTATGGGAGTGTTATCCAGTGTTCTCTGACAGTAGCCTCCATCCACCATGAATTTTCCAAATGAGGTTGCCACTTAAACATGATTCTCCTAGCCAACTAGTACCACCAAACCACTTTCACCATATGAAAATGAAATTCAGACATTATTGTTCACCAAACAGAGAGACAAATAACTAAGAAGGGATCGTTTATTCAAACTAAAAAAATTAAATAAAAAAATAATGTAAACCATGGGTTGCCTCCCATGCAGTTTTAGGTTTAAATTCCCTATCAGGACCTTATTCCCCTAAATATTTCTAACCATTATCATTCAATGGTAAATAGTTTTCAATGTTGTGGAATTCACAATTGTATAAGGAATCAAGATAAGGACTACTCGAGACATTCTCATCTTTATCACTAATCAAAGTTCTCAAAAATTAATCATGCTCACTAAGAGGATTCATGTTGTCCATATCAACTGGGTTTCTAAAAATGAGTTCATTATATCTTAAAAAGATCAACAATTTCCCATGAAAATCAAAGATTTGATCAAGAATACTTCCACAGCTTCCACCACACATAGATTTTTTATCAGACCCAGAAACAGAATAGGACGCATCAATAAAACCCTCAGTAAGTCCCAAAACAACACGTAACTTTTAAAACTCATAAATCTCCCAGAAGAAGTTATCTAATTCATCTTCTAACAGATTGTTCTGAGTGTCCATAGAAGACCCAATTATGTGAATCTCTTGATTTCTGGTTTGAAATTTTCACTCACAACATCAAAATGGGTAGGTAAAAAGATATCAATGAAATTCACTTGTTCAAAATGGAAATCATCATATTTTTCAATAGGACTCAACCTAGAACATTCTCCAGCTTCAGGAACTCTTTTATAGTGAACCTCCCACAGGAAAAACTCATAAACATGTGGAGACAGTTTTGGAAAAAGTTGTGAATCACTCTCATGAATATGTTCTAAAGAATGAATTTTCTCATCAACAGGAGGGTGTCGGAAAAAAGAAGCATCCAAGGAAAACATTTAAATGGGTTCGGGAATCTTTATCTCTGTAACCTCATGTAGGAAAGATCCATACTCATCTCTAACCTCAATTTTGAAACATTGATTTGTAGGAACATCTATCACATCAAAACTAACATCATTTTGGGGATTTTCAAACACCAAAATTTCCTCCACATCATCTACAGCTTGGAGGGTGAGTTTACCTTTGGATATATCAATGATGAAACCACCAGTAGCAAGGAATTGTCTACTTAAGTTAATTGGGACCTTTTCATCACATTTCGTACCAAGGATCAGGAAAAAAGTTGGTAGTGTGATTTTTCCTACACTTACTAATAGGTCATACACTCTCCCATAAGGTTATGTGAGTGACCTATCAGCAATATGATGAAAAAAAGAATTTTGTTGGATATCACTAAGACACGACTTACTAAATAAGGATAAAGGCATAAGATTGATACTCACTCCTAAGTAACACAAACAGTTCAGTTTCCCACTTCTTCCTATTCCTCACTGAATAATAAATCCACAAGAGTCCTTTAATTTGGGTGGAATATTTTTTTGGAAAATTTCACTACACTCCGTATTGAGATCAATTTTACCCAACTTCTTCCAATCATTCTTGTTCTTCAGAAACCATTTTATGAATGAAATTGGTGAAGGTATTTTATCCAAGACTTCTAAGAAAGGCATGTTGATGGTGATTCTTCGAATTAGTTTAAAAAATCTCAGGTAATTAGGTTCATAACTTTGTTTCACTATTTCAGGGAAGGGAATGGGAGGGAATAATGTTTTAGAATAGGTAGGTTATTCAAATTCTCATTAGAGCCCACTTTCTTCTTCCCTTCCCTAATTAATTACCACTTCATTTTCTTTGGTTCCATAGAATTCTTAGGTGTGGTTTTCACAATATGTTCAGTTTTTATCTGGCTATCCAGATTTACGGAATTGGAATTTTCTATATTTTTATTTTCCATTTCAGTTTGAACATTGTTTTCCCCTTTTCTAGGTGGTTTCCTAACTGGTTCCTTATGTTTATGCCCTGACCTGGTTGTTACTTATATCTCATTTTCTCTTAGATTGGGAGTTGAAGTGTTGCTCAACTTTCACATTTTCTTACCAGCTTGATTTGTAGTGATTTGTATCATTTGAATTTCTAAATTATGAATCCTATAATCTATGTCCTTAAATGATCTAATCTCACTCCACACTTATTGTATCATCCACTTTAACTACCCTTTAGAATTAGAATATTGTTTCTCATATTGATTCTAGAAATTTTTTTTGGTATGTGGGTGGAATGTTGGGGCAGTGGACTGCTTGTTTGGGGCAGTGGATTTCTTTTTACAACTTTCTCACTCCATGATATTATTTTCCGGACTTGATATGTATAGTGGTATGGATTTGAGAGTTGCGTATGTACTCCTTGATTCTTAGCCCTATAATCGACAAACTAGTCACTCTAATCACATGATACATGGAAATCGATGTTTGGACAATATCTCTGAGTGTGACCAAACACCTCACAGTGATAGAACTACTCCCAAATGACCCTATCATTAACAACAACAGCTTGAGGATCTGTATCAGCCCTATGAATGACTCTCTTCATAGTTCACTTGTGCTGAGATTTTCGATCCATGTTATCAAACAATTATTTCAACATGTTAGCAGTGGAATCAGAGAAATCACCTCCACAAGATTGATCAACTATGTTATGATTTTAGGGGTGAGGGAATTATATAAAGTCTCTATTAGTAGATGGGGAAATAATTGATGGTTGGGGATTTTTCTAAGAAGATCTCTAAACCTATCCCAAGCTTCGTGAAAGAGTTCTCCCTCAATATAGAAAAATCCAGTGATCTTATTCCTAACCTCAATTGTGGTGTTATTGGGATAGAATTTAGATACAAAGGCTTTGCACACCTCTTCCCAGGTTTCAAATATTTATCCATATAAATTTTGGATCTAAGACCTATACCTACCCTTTAGATAGAATGGAAACAACCTCAACCTCAACTCTTCCTCATTAAGATCTCGCAGAGTCAACTGTTGGACATAACCATAAAAATATTTGATAAACTCTAAGAATTCCTCTACTGGAAGACCATTAAAGGATGGAATTTGGGAAATATAAAACTGTTTTATCTCATAGCTCCTAGACCTAGAGGAAAATTTGATGAAGGATGGATTTCCTAACAAAATAGGAATTTTAAACTCCTTATGTTTAGGTCTCTAAAGGGAATGAACTAAGGGTTTCAGATGACTGACATTTGGATTTCTAGCAATATTATCAAAATATTTCATTTCCAGTTTCTTTTGTTATCTAAGTGTAAAGAAGTGCTTGTTGATTAATTGAATTGGTGTTTCATGTTCAGACCTAGTAGCTCTATTGTGCATACAGTTTCAACAATAAGATTTTCATGAGATTTTTTTGTATTGTTTTTTATGTTTTGTATTTTTTTGGTTTTATATTTTCTTTTTTTTGTTCTATTTTTTTAACTTGTTCACACATTCCATCCTCGGCAACGACACTGAAATTTTACCAAGAAGTCTTTGAGTACATGCAAATTTAAAATTTATAAACCCTATAATCTACAAGTATTGTGGTAATAATAAGGGTGACGAACCATAGAGAAGGACTTATGTTGTTCTAGACCAAACTTAAACAAAAAAAATAGAACAATAACCAAAAATAAATGCAACAGCGAAGAAAGTAGTGGTAGAGGGTGTGAAAATGAAGGTGAAATGGTGCAGGGCTTGATTTGAACATTAAGTAGATAGTAATGATGAATTTAGGGTCCTTGGGATGATTTGAATAGATTAAAAATATATTCTATTCTTATTCTTGGTTTAATTAAATTACTCAGTGCATATAAATATAGTGTTAATCCACTGATTTTCCAAATCAGTGGATCACCACAGCTCAGTTAACTTCCTAGAGTCTCGACCCTATGATCTTGACCCTTTGATAAATCTGTTTAAATTGGAGAAGAGTTGCATTGAACTTTTCGAATTATCAGTACTTCAGTCAATGATCCACGATGAAATGATTCACTACCACACTCATTGATCACAAGGTAATGTAAATTGATACTCAAAGATAAACATAAAATAAAAATGAACTTAAATGTTGAAATAAATAGTCAAATTAACTAAGAGGAATGGATAAATGGATGATCACTTCATTACATCATGAGTCCCCTAATCTATTAAACTACACATTGAAACACTAAAACTAATAGAAATAGAAAATTAATGAAGAAACATCTCTCACAATATTTCTCCTCTCTCCATCTTCATCTTTGATGCTAATTTCCTGGTCAATTCATGTCTACCTCTGTTTTGGATGGAAAACACCAAAACACACATTTGTAGGGGAAAACAAACAAATTATATCAAAGTAAATATATATGTATATAAATATATATGTATATAAATATATATTTATATATACATATGGTTAAAATTATTATTAGTGGTATTATTAGATATAAAAAAATATAGAAATATATTTATATTACTATTATTTACATGTAAAACAAATAACTAAATAATTATGTAAAATAAAGTAAATATAATAAATTTAAAATGTAAATTATTGGTTAAATTAATTATCATATATAAAATATATTATGATTTTTATAAGTTTTATATAAGTTATATTATAATATATGTTAATATAATAATTAATTTTATATTTTTTTATCATATATTATTAATGTTATATAAAGATAAAATAAAACAAAAATAATTAAAATAAATCAAAAAATAAAATTAAAGATGGGAGGGGGTTCTGTTCGGTGAGGGAGAAGAAGGGTTAGGGGTGGGGTTTTAATCTTGCGTAGAGATGGAAGAAAGGGGAAAAGGGTTCCAGTGCAGGGGAGAAGGGTGGGTTTGTGTAGAGGAGCACCAGAAGGAAGAGAAGGTGAGGTGATGAGGGCAGTCTTGTCATGGAGAGGCGGTGGTGGTGCGGTGTGGCTGGTGATGGTTTTTTTTATGGAAAAGGGTAGAAGATACGGCTATGGTGGCTCAGATGTGGGTTCAAGCTCTGGTTGTTATTGCGGTGAGGAGGGGTTGGAAGGGATAGTATCAGAAGGGTCAGTTTCAAGGCGATCTGGATATCAGGATGGTGTGGTTGGAGTTCTAGTGTCAAAATATGTGGAGATTCGGATTTAATGAATTTATTATTTGTTTGAGTTTATGGGTTTGATTAGATTTTTTGTGGATGAGTAGATATTGGGCTGCTATTTCTGGTTCTCATTTATTGGTGTGAATTTGTTATGGTTTGTGTATGTTGATGTTGATGATTTTCATCTCATGTTGATTTGGTTATTTTTGGTTCCTTGGTTATTTCATGATGATTGATGTAGAATGAAGGCAGGTAGATGGAGGGGCGATGGTGGAAAGGTGGAAAAAATATGGATAAATTCCATAGAGGTGGATGGGTGATAGAGGGACCGTGACTGTGGCACCGAGAAAAGTGGGTACTACTTTAAGTGCCAAAGTTCTAGAGTGGTGGGAGGAAACGGTGGTTGTGGCACCATGATGGAATGGTGGAAATGACACCACAATGAAAACTATGGCACAATATGAGGAAAGGAACAGTGGCACCGTGACACCTACAAAACAAACTCTAATAAATTAAATTCATGAAATTGATAAATTAATAAAACTAAAATGGAATAGATTAATAAATTAAGGAATTAAATTAACTAATAAAGTTAAAAAAAAAATTTAAAAACAAGCATAAAAAAATTTAAGCATTATTCAAAATAATGAATTTTTTTCGATTAAAATTTATAAACAAATTAATTAAAAACCAATTAAAATATTTACAGTCACTCTCATAAATCAATTAACAATTTAATTAATTAATTAATTTATTGATTAAAAAAATATTAATTGAAAAAGATTAAATTGTCAAACTAATTTAATTATTAAAATAATTAAGAATTAAAAATTAAATTGTGTTATTTATTTACAAAGTAAAAATAAAGATTTAATTACTTAAATTAATGAATTGATAAAATAATTTGAATGAAAATTTGTAAAACTATAAGAATAAATAATAAATGTCAAATTCACAAGAATAATATAATTTAAGAATTACTTAAAATGAAAAAAAACAATAAATTAAATGATTTACACTAAAAAAGATTCTTTTACATAGCAAGGTACAAAAGCACAACAATTATCAATTATTTAATAAAAAACAAAATTTTGGTAAAAAAAAGTTAACAAAAATATAAAACGGATGTGGTGAAGAGTGTTAACAATATGCAACTTGAAACTCCCACACACATAAAACATTTTTTGTCCTCAAAAAAATTCCCTAGACTATATAACAGACAGAGGATTTATGAGTTTCTGTTCAAAAAGTGCATGAATAAACTTTAATATCCATAGGAACAAGACCAAATAGTGGGTCATTATTTTCAACATATTTTCAAATATGATGTCCTTCCTAGCTTCAAAAACTCATTGGAATTCAAAATCCTAAAAAATTCATACACTATCAAGTATGTCATGCCTCTTATATGTACTCATTAACATTCTTACTTCAATCTCCATTTCAGGATCTAATTCAAGGAGTGTTAACAGGTTAGGTGAAGTGAAATTCAAGACATAACCAAGGGCACCTTCTATTCTCACCTTCCCCCAGGTTCCAAAAATTAAATTCCATTAATTTTATCTCTTTATTGATTTAACCCAAATGAATTTTAACCAAGTAAATTACTCCCTACTTCATCTGAGTTCAATATTACCCACACCTTAATGAGTTAATTTTTGAAATATGAGCTTAATTTAAAATTTTCCTAGCCATATTCCATGTGAATTTCACTATGAATAACACATAATAATATTGAAATTGGATTCATTTATTCACAGAAATGCACAAAATGCGTCTTGTCTTGTATAATCACTCTGGGATCACATTTTCGCATTCTAATCTATCTTAAAAGGACTTAACTAATAATAATTTGATTTGACTTCCTAATGATATTGAATATTAATTTAATAAAAATGTGTGTCCTCTAAGTTCCAGTGATAAATTCTATATACCCTAATTTATGATTCTCATTCCACAAAACTTATCTTATCAAACTCCCATCCTCAGTTCCTAAATAGAAATATCCATAAAAATTAACAATTCCACTCATCAATCACTCAAACTTAACAGTTCTTTACTAAGTGTGACTCTCAAGATCCAGCAAACAGTTATCAACTGAAAATGATAGAATTGAAGTACCAGATAACCTCTAATGACTATCGTGTGATGAAAGAATATGAAAATTTTCTAAAGATATTGAATCATTTTTGAAAACAATTAACCATTTTTTTGAAACAAACCAAAACCAAAGGATCATGAAAGGGGAATTTGAAGTGGCACTATAAAATGACCCCTCTCCCCCACACATAAATCCCACCAATTATTCCAATGTTGACTCTCATGGTGGGAGACAGTTTATGTCAAACAAATGGATATTTCATCTTAAAAAGGTGGTGGAGGGGTGAGGGTGAGGTTCAAAAACTATTTTACACACAAAAAGAAACAAAAAAATAAAGACACAAAGAAAAAGAAATAACCCAACCCCACCAACCTTCCAAAGCATCAAGTTCAAGTCTATTACTAAAATGTTTATGATTTGAATCATTATGTGCAAAAAAAATATTTTATCAATATACTTCAAATAGTAGCATGATTAACAGTGATGTGCAGTAGCAGCTCATTGAAAGGGAAAGTGAATACAAATAGTGGGTGTAAGAATTTTTTAAAGTGTAGCTCAAAATAATTTTTAACTCATTATATTTCAGCATGATAACACCGAATCAGGAAAATAATTCATAAGTTTCAAAAATTAGTGGGAAGTCCCACACACTTAGATCCCAATAGCATGCAGTCAGGGGCATGTACAAAATAAAAGTTTGCGAAATGAAAATAGTAATTCCCTATATGTGAAATCCTCTCATGCATTTTTTGTTTGCTCATCCCTTTTCTACATTCTCCGAGTTCCCTAGTTGCTCTATTAAAGTTCCTACATTAGTAAAAAAAATTATTCGACTTCTAGAATTTAAAACTCAAATAAAATGAAACCTAGATCACAAGTTTGGGAGTGTTATCTAGTGTTATATAATAGCAGCATCCTCCCACCATGAATTTTCCAAATGAGGTTGCCACTAAAACATGATTTTCTTAGCCAACCAGGACCACCCGACCACTTGCACCATGATATAAGGAAATGCATGCATTATTGTTCACCAAAAAGAGGGACAAAAAATTGAGCAATGAGAATTTATTGAAACTAAAATATTAAAGAATAAAGTAAAGTTAACCATGGATTTCCTCCCTTGTAGCGCTAGTTTTAAAGTCCCTAGTTTAACCTTATTCCCCTAAATATTTCTTACCATGATCATTGAATGGGAAAGAGTTTTTAGGGGTGTAGACCTCACACTTTTCTAAGTAATAAAGGGAAGGGATACTCCATACATTTTCATCTTTAGCAACAATCAATGTTCTCAAAAATTCATCCATATCACCAAGATGATTCTTGTTGTCCAAATCAACTAGGTATCTAAAACAAAGTTCATTACCTCTTAAAAAATTCAACCGTTCCCCATGAAAATCACTGATCTGATCAAGAATACTTCCACAGATTCCACCAAACTTATATTTTTGTTCAAACTCAGAAACAAAAGAGGAAACGTCAATAAAACCCTCAGTAAGTCCCAAAATAGATCGTAACTCGGACAACTCAAAAATATCCCATAAGAAGTTATCAAATTTTGCTTCCAACAGATTGTTCTCAATGTCCATAGAGGATTCAAATGATGTTAATTATTCCAGTTTAGGTTTGAAATAATCACTTACAACATCAAACTAGGTATGTAGGAATATATCAAGTAAATGCACCTTTTCATAATGGAAATCATAATTTTTTTCAGCAGGACTCAACCTAAAACATTCTACAGCTTCCAGAACTCATTGAAAATCAACTTCACAAGGGAATATTTCATAGATAGGTTGATACAGTTCAAGAAAATGTTTGTAATCACTCTCCAGAATGGGTTCCAAAGAAATAATTTTCTCATCAATGGGAGGGTGTGGGGAAAGATTAGTAATGAAGGAAAAATTTTCAATGGGTTGTGGAATCCTTATCTCTGTGACCTTAAGTGGGAAAGACCCATACTCAGGTAAAAACTCGGTTTTGTAACAATGATTTTCAGCAACATCTATCAAATCACAACTAACCTCTTTCAGGGCTTTTAAAATACCAAAATCTCCTCCACATCATCTACAAATTAAAGAGTGAGTTTACCTTTGGATACATCAATGATGGAACCACCAATAGCAATGAAGGATATGCCTAAGATAATTGGGACCTTTTCATCACATTAACTATCAAGGATCGGGAAATCAGTAAGAAATGTGAGGTTTCTAACACTTACTAATAGGTCATCCACTCTACCAAAAGGGTGTGTGGGTAACCTATCAAGAAGCTGAAGACAAACAGAATTTTGTTGGATATCCTGAAGACCCGACTTCTTAAATAAAGAGAAAGGCATAAGATTGACAATTTCTCCTAATTCACACAAACAGTTCATTTTCCCACTTCATCATATTCGGCACATAATGATAAATCCACTAGGGTCCTTTAATTTGGGAGAAATATTTTTTGGAAAATTACTATACAATTCGCATTGATATCAATTAAATCCATGTTTATACAATAATTCATGTTCTTCAGAAACCTTTTTCGGAATGATACATATGAATGGATTTTATCCAAGGCTTCTAAGAAAGGCATGTTGATGGAAATACTTTGAAACAGTTTCAAATATATCAGGTAATCAGGTTCTTCACTTTTCATCAATATTTCAAGGAAGGAAATGATAGGGGAATAATGTTTTAATACAAGTGGTTTATTTTCCTTCTCCCCATAAACTACTTTATTCTTTACTTCCTTAATCAATTCCCACATCATTTTCATTGGTTCCTTATCATTCTCAGTTATAGTTTGCACAATCCGTTCACTTTGGAGCTTACTGTCCAGATTTCTAGAATTTGGATTTTACATATTTTCATTTTCAATTTTAGCTTGCACATTGTTTTCCTATTTCCAAGGTGGTTCCCTAATTTGTTCCTTAATTTTATCCCTGAACTCATTGTTACTTCATCACATTTTCTCTTAGATTGTAAGTGGAAGTGCTTGGCAGCTTGCTCTTTTCCTTACTAGCTTGATTCTAATCCATTTGACTCAGTTGAAGTTCAAAATTATGAATATTTGAATATGTGTCCTTATTAAATGATCTGATCTCACTCAAAAGTTGTTGCAGCATCCCCTCTAACTCTCCTTTAAAATTAGAAGATACAATCACGTAATGATTCTGGAAAAAAAATTGGGTTGTGGGTGGAAAGTTGGGGTAGTGGTCTTCTTGTTTACGGAATTGGACTGCTTTATGACCCCTTTCTCACCCCATGATAGATTGGGCTGACCTTGATATCCGTAGTGGTATGAATTTGAGTGTTGAGCACGGAAACATTGATTCCTAGACCTATAATCAATAAACTGGGCACCCTCATCACATAAAAGAGGGAGATCAAAGTTTGGAAAATATATCTAAGTGTTACCAAACATCCCACAGTGATAGAACTGCTCCCTAAGGACCATATCATCAAAAAAATAGCCTGAGGATCTATATTATCCCTATGGATGACTCTCTTACTAGTTCACTTGTGCTGAATTTTTTGACCCAACATATCAAATAATAGTTTCATCTCATCAGCAGTGGAATCAGAGAAATCACCTCCAAAAGATTGATCAACTATGTTCTTATTGTAGGGGGTGAGGGAATTATTGAAAGTATCCATGAGAAGATGGGGAGATAATTGATGGTTGGGTATTTATCTATGAAGACATCTGAACCTATCCCATGCTTCATGAAATATTTCTCCCTCATCCTAGACAAATCTAGTGATTGTATGCCTAACCTCCCGGGTGGTGTCCCTGGGATAGAATTTAGATACAAATCTATTGCACACCTCTTCCCAGGTTTCAAATATTTCCTCATATAGATTTTGGAACCAAGTCCTAGCCTTACCCTTTAGATAGAATTGAAAAAACCTCAACCTCAATTCCTCCTCATTAATATCTTGCACAGGAAACTACTGGACAGAACCATAAAAATCTATGATAAACTCTATGGAGTGCTCTACTAGAATACCATTAAATGATGTAATTTGAGAATGATGTGACTATTTTATCTCATAGCTCCTAGACCGTGGGGAAAATTTGATATTGGATGGATTACATGACACAGTAGGAATTTGAAACTCCCTCTACTTAGGTCTCTGAAGGGTAGGAACTAAGTGTTGTTTCCCATTGACATTTTGATTTCCATCAATATTATATAAATTTTCTATTTCATGTTTCTTTTGTTTTCTACGTATATAGAAGTTCTTGTTGATTAATTTAATTGGTGTTTCATGTTCTGACTTAGAAGCTCTAGTATGCATACAGTTTCAACAATAAGCTTTTCTTGAGATTTTTTAATGGGTTTTTATGTTTTTTTTGGTTTTATCTTTTATGTTTTTTTATGTTTTTTTGTTCTATTTAATTTTTTGTGTTTTTTAACTTGGTTTCACATTATATTCCTAGAAAAAACACCAAAAGTTTACCACACAGACTCTGAGTATGTGAAAATTCAAAATTTATAAACCCTACAAAATACTAGTATTGTGGTAATAATAAGGGTGTAGAACCACAGAAAATGACTTATGTAGTGCTAGAAAAAACTAAAAAAACATTTAAACAGAAAAAACAACGAAACAACAACAAAAACTAAATGCAACATTGAATAATTCAGTTGCTGATGGTGTGAAAATGAAGGTGAAATGGTGCATGGATTGATTTGAAAACAAAGTTGATTGTAATGATGAATTTAGGGTCCTTGGGCTACTTTAAATAGATTAAAAAGATATTCTATGCTTCCTCTTGGTTTATTCAAATTACTAAGTTCATAGACAAATACTGCTAATCCACTAATTTTCCAAATCAGTGGATCAACATAGCTCAGTTAACTTCCTTGAGTTGCGATCATTCGATCTTGACCCTTGGATTAATCTATTTAAATTGGATAAGAGATGCATTGACCATTTTCAATTCTCGGTACTTCGGTCAATGATCCACAGTGAAATGATTCATTACCACACCCATCAGTCATAAGGTAATGTAAATTGATACTCAATGATAAATAGAAAATAAAATCGAACTTAAATGTTGCACTGAATAGTCGAATTTACTAAGTAGAATGGATCAATGGATGATCACTTCATTACATACCAAGTCCCCTAATCTATTTAAATACACATTGAAACCCTAAAACTGATAGAAAAAAATTAATGAAGAAACATATCTCTCATGATTACTCCTCTCTTCGGCTTCTGCTTTGATGCTAATTTCGTGCTCAATGGCTGTCTGACTATGTTTTGATGATGAGATGGATCAGATGATGGTCGATCGCAAGGAATTGATGGATTGAGGGATATCGGGAAGGAGGAATGGATGGAACCTAGGATGAGTCCTGGTGATGGAAATATATGTGTTCTTATGCAATTTTTCAGCAATCTCCCCCCTCCACATTCTCCTTATACAAAAATAATGGAAAACACCAAAACACGTATGTGTCAGGGAAAAAGACCAAATTATTTCAATGAAAATATATACGTATATAAATATATATTTATACATATATATAGTTATAATTATTATTAGTGGTATTATTAGTTATAAAAATATGTTGAAATATATTTATATTACTATTACATACATGTAAAAAATAACTAAATAATTATGTAAAAAAATAAACAAAATAAATAATTTTAAAATTAAAATTATTCGTTAAATAAGTTATCATAAATATAATATATTATGATTTTTATAAGTGTTATGTTAGTTATATTATTATAAATGTTAATATAATAATTAATTTGATATGTCTTATTATATATTATTAATGTTATATAATGATAAAATAAAATAAAAATAAATAAACTAAATCAAAAATTAGAATTAAAGAGGGGAGGGGGTTTTGTTCAGTGTGGGAGAAGAAAGGGCTGGGGGTATGGGTCTTGCACTGAGAAGGAAGAAAGGGGGAAAAGGGGTCCGGTGTAGGGGAGAAGGGTGGGTGTGTGAAGAGCAATACTGGAGGGAAGAGTGGGTGAGGCAACAATGGCGGTCTTGTAGTGGTGATGCGGTGGTGTTGTGGTGTGGAAGGTGACGGTTGGTCGACAGCACATGGGAGGAGATAAGGCCGCGACAACTCATATGTGAGTTTGAGCTCCGGCTGTAGTTATAGCAAGGAGGTGAAGGAAGGGACGATGTCAAAAGGTTCAGTTTCAAGGCGATTCAGACAGTAGGAGGGTCCGGTAGGGGTTCTAGTACCCAAATCTATGAAGATTTTGATTTCTTGAATTGATTATTTGTTTGATTTTAGGGGTTTGATTATATTTGTTATAGATGAGTATATTTTTCACTATTGTTTCTGGCCCTCATTTGTTGGTGTGGATTTGTTCTGGTTTGTGTTTGTTGTTGTGGATGATTTTCATCTGTTGTTGATTTGGTGATTTGTGGTGATGTGGTAGTTGTGTGATGCTAGATGTGGAACAGAGGTTGGGTGGTGGAGGTGAGATGGAGGAAAGGTGGAGTAAAGGTGGAGCGATGCCCGAGAGGTGGAGGGGTGACAGAGGCACTGTGAGTGTGGTACTGCGAAAAGTGGGATTTGTTCACGGTGGCACGGTTGTAGAGTAGTGGGAGGAAATGATGGTTAATGCACTATGATGGAACAGTGGCAGTGACAATGTTCGGAGAATGGTGTCACCGTTTGAGAAAAGGATCGGTGGCACCGAGACACCTGCAAAACAAACACCAATAAATTAAATTACAGAAATCGTTAATTTCATAAAACTAAAAAGAAATAGATTAATAAATTAAAAAATTAAAATAACCAGTAGAGTTTAAAAATAAAACAAAGTTAAAAAATAATAAAATTAATTAATAATTATTCAAAAGAAAGAATTTGTTTTGATTAAAAATTATAAACAAATTAATATAAAACAAATTAAAATATTTACCGTAACATGCCTATATTAATTAACCAATTAATTAATTTAGAAATTAATTAAATTAAAGAATTAAATAAAAAATATTAATTGAATAAAATTTAAATTATAAACTAATTAAATTATTAAAATAATTAAAAATTAAAATGTGTTATTTATTTACAAATTATAAATAAAGAATCAATTAATTAAATTAATGAACTAATAAAACAATTAGAATGAAAGATTGTAAAAATAAATGAATAAAAAATAAAATTCATATTATACAAAATAATTTAATTTAGGAATTATTTAAAATTACAGAAAAACATTACAAGAAATTATTTACACTAAAAAATCTCATTTTACACAACAGGGTACAAAAAACAACAATTATAAATTATTTAATAAAAAAACATTTAGGTATAAAAAAAGTTAATAAATAATATAAAAAGAATATGGAAAAGGGTGTTAACAATAAGCCACATTAGTAATAATAGTTTAATCATATTCATGAATAATAAAAAATCATAATAAAAAGGTATGATATATCAAAGTAATATAGAAGTAATTGTAATCACAAAGGATACAATATATTAGAGTAATACCAAAATAATCAAAATCACAATAGTTACAAAACATCAAAGTAATACAAAAAGAAGTTTTACGAACCATGTAGGTATTTCATCTGACCCGACAACCGACCCGATCTGTGACATAGCCCAAAGGGTGTTCCCGATCCCCACGGGCTGACAACTACTATCAAACATCATGTACAACATAATTGAAATGATTTTTTTACCAATAACGGGAATAAAAAATAAAATAAATTGAACAAGAAATGCA
The DNA here is from genome assembly GCA_963277665.1 of Viscum album. Lineage (NCBI taxonomy): Eukaryota > Viridiplantae > Streptophyta > Magnoliopsida > Santalales > Viscaceae > Viscum > Viscum album. The sequence goes on from OY728121.1 coordinate 182,581,467, forward strand.
GAATAACAACAGAATCTCAATAAATACATAAACATTTTTAGTTACAACAACTGAGCAAAGGAGTACTAAATACTAAACTGGAAACAAAACCAAAAAAAACGCTAGCCACACGATATCCATGTGACCACAATTTCACCAACGTCCATAAGACCAAATTTCTCTAAGAGCCTGTTCAAACCAGAAAAACCTAAACAAGAAGGTGAACCTTAAAAATTACTCAGGTCAACCAATACTAAATTTTACCAGTAGGTTGTGATATAAACATCTCACTAGGCAACAACCAAATAATCCATGAATTTCCTTTCCCAAAAACAATCAATTAACACTAGTTTGGAAAATACATTTATAAATATAGGTTTTTATCATTTTAATAAACCATATTTCCTTTATTTTTAACCACACAAACCGCATCTATATTTCTCAAAACTCGTATACTATTTAAAAATTAAAAACCATTAAAAAATCCACAAAAAAATAGTACCAGGATATGCCAAAAATTAAAGAGGTTGAATAAAAAACGAAATAAAAGTAATACGGGGTAAAAAAGAATATAGAGATAGTAACTGTGGGCTTTCCCAAACATCCCTATAGAGATACTTGGATGCACTCTATTGGTAACCACCTATCGGTGTATGGTGAAGCTCCCATGTCTATAACCAACTGGCCTCCCTCAACTGACCAATCCAGTGGCACATCCCACCAGGACTCTTAGCAAATCCAGTGTGTACCATCCCATCTAATCGCGAATAGAACAAAACTGTCACATGATCCTCTAAAAGACTCCAAGTAACTCATGAAGAAAGTATACTGTGTAAGTAGGAGACCCTCGCATGTGTGACCCATCTTACCTATTGTCACTGCACTTTCCTATCCCATACACAGACACCAACTATCGAATAACCCATAAAGAGAAATCCCCAATAGTAGTTACCATTATATATGTATCACATCATCAAAGGTTCCAACCGGGCCATCATATCAAGTAATTTTATAAACCACTTCTCAAAAACATTCAAAATGGAAATTGGAAAATTACACATTTAAAACCACATTCCACTTCCAAAATAAGATAAAGTGAAAATCAGGCCATCAAAACTATCTTTCATAACATATTATGTAATTAATTACAAACTTTTTACAAAAAATCACTTTCATACACATAATTTCAAATAGCACTTTGGTTTCCAAATCTCATCCCTCTTATAAGTCCATTGCAAGAACCACGTTAAATTATACAAAATAACTAAAGGTCCCAAATTTTATTTCACTCTATTTAGACCTCGATCACCCTAATAGGTATGAAAAACTCAAGGAGAATAAAAATCTAGGAAAGAATCATTAGAAATTTTAGGGACCTTTCTAGGCATCATATTCTGAAAAACACAATGAAAAAAAATTCGAAACCATCATCAATCCAAGGCGTAATAAAAATGATCATTCTGAGCTGTAACAAATTTCCACAAAACAAACACATAAAAATGAAACTCAAAATACTATTTTCAATAATCCCATTTCAATTTCAATTCTCCAAAACTGCATTCTTCAAAGCCCATTTCTAAAATAAAAAGAAACATTTCACCCAAAAAATATGTATTATAAAATAGAAACAAATTTCCGAAATCATTTTCCTCTTTCAAAATCACTTTGGAAAAACAATAAGGACAAACCTTTGATCTCAAATACACACCCATGGAATCCTATGAACTGGCTCCTATATGTTTTTCAATTTTCATCCATTCAAGCCAATATTTACTTTCCAAACATACTCACTCACATGTGAACATTCATATGGTGTACCAAGGGGCATGCTTACCATTTCATCCTCAAGACCAAATAATTCACTAGATTTTTAATTCAAAACAACTTTTTCATTAAACCCATTTCCCCAATTTAAAAACCATTTGAGAGAAATTATTATTCATCTTCAGAAACTTGTTTCATTTTAAAATATTACCCACACCAACTAGAATAAAAATGAAACATCACTCAAGCCTAATCACTTGAAGGAGGAACCAGTACTCAATCCTAACTTGGCGACATGGTAGTGAGCCTTTACCCAAGTTGGAAATAATAACTAACCATACATTGAATCACTCACTGTGACTTCACATGGTTTACTACATCATGTGAGGCAACAACATGAAACTTGAACACCTCCATTATCATCCCTCAATCTAAAAATAACCAAGACAATACCAGGACTCAAATCTCAAACAACCCCTTTAAACTCAGGTCTCGTCATGAGTGGTGGTGATCATGAACCAACCCATAACCTACCTATTGTGCCCCAAAAATATGAATCTACAACTAGTGGAAATCCCATATAATAAGAAATTCCACTAATACCATTTTTATATGAACCAGGTTGGGATGTTATCCAACCAAACACCTGACCTGGTTCGTAGCATGGGCTAAAGGGAGTTCTGATTCTCCACGGGCTGGAAAATAGTTTCAGACATCAAATATAACATAATGGGAATAATTTATTCCCAATAAATAGGATCAAAACTTAATTAAAACAAATGAGAAATGAATACTAAAAACTAAATCTCAATAAATACATAAACATATTTAGTTACAATAGTTCACCAAAGAAGAACTAAATACCAAACTGAAAACCAAACCAAACCGCTACCTACAGAGTCTCCAAGTGAACATAATGTCACCACGGCCCACAATACTAAACTACCCCAAGAGGAATCTCTAACAGAAAAATATAAACAAGAATATGTACCAGAAAAATAGCTTGGGTCTACCGATATCGAAAGGTACATGTAGGGTTTGAACTGATCATCTCTTTAGGCAACCACCAAAGAATCCATGGATTTAATTTCCCAAAAACAATCTATTAACATTTGTTTTTAAAATATGTTTATAAACATTAATTTTTCTCTTTTTAATAAACCATATTTTCTTCCTTTTTAAAAAACACACACCACATCTCTATTTCTCAAAAATGCGTTACTATATAAGAATTAAAACCCATTCTGAAATCCACACAAAATAGTTCTAGGCTATGTAAAAAATAAATAGGCAGAATAAATAAGTAAATAAAATTAGTACAAGGTAAACAAGAAGATATAGATAGAAACCATGAAATTTCCTAAACATCCCTAGAGAGATCCCTTGACGCACTCGGCTCAGAACCACCAATCTTCGTATGGTGAATCTCCCTAGTCTATAACCAATTAGTCACCCTCAACTGGCCAATATAGTGGAATATCCCACCTTGCCTCTAAGAAAATACAGTGGTACTAACCAATCTAATTGGTTATAGAAAATAACAATCACTTGATCCTTTAAAATTTTCCTATGAACACATGGTGAAAGTATAATATGTAAATAGGAGGCCCTCGCAAGCGCGACTCGTCTTACCTGTTGTCACTGCACTTTTCTACCCCATACACAGACACCCCCTACATAATAACCTATAATAAGAGTCACCACTATATGTGTATCACATCACCAAAGGTTCCAACCCGTCCATCATTTCACATAATATTATAAAAATTTTCTAAAGAACATTCAAACATGCCAACTTGGAATTTATACATTTAAAACCACATTCCATTTCCAAAACAACATAAAGTTCCAACCGAGCCTTCAACACTATCAATTATAACATATCAAATAATTAATTCCAAACAATTTCCAAAACATCACTATCATACACATAATTCCAAATGGAACATTTGGTTTCAAATCCAATTCCACTTCCAATGCCATTTCAAGAACCAAGTTAAAGCATACAAAATATCTAAAGGTTCCAAATGCGTTTTCATTCCATTTAGAAACCATACATCCTTTTTAATGTACCAAATGGTCCATGTATTCAAGAATAATATTTAAAACCAAATTATATTCACCAGTTACAAAGTGTCTTTTAATGAAAGACCAAGATTTGTAAGGAGGGATATAAGGAGAAAGAGGAAATGTTTTGAAATCTATGTTTTTTTAGATTAATAAAGGCCATCATCATTTATATTCCCATCCATATGTGCATATCAAGCACATGTGGATGTTCCCACATCCAATGGAACACCAAAAATATCCATGAAATAGCTCAAAAACCTATTTTATGGAAACACTAAATGTTTTCTAACCCATACAACAAATCACAAATAAATGTTATGCCTTAAAATCAACAATTTCACACACACAATGCCAACCCACAATCCAAAAATATTATTATAAAATAAATGAGGCTATAAACTTCTCAAAAACACCCAATATCATTTTGAAATAATAAATACCATTTTAATAAACAGTTAAACTGCACATTTACATAGGAGTAATTTGAAAATAACTTAAAATCCTATTTTTAACAAAATATATAAATCCCAAAATACCATAATAATTTAGGAAAAAATCTCAGAAGCATTCAAATAATGTTTAAAAATTATTTAAAAGGACCCAACCACCAATGGAAGGCGTCAAAAAGGGAAAACACGGATCCACCTACCTCAATGGTGTGAAAACGCAATGAATCTCTTGGAGAAAGAAGAAAATATCTTGATGATCAATCTATCAACCCTAAACAACAATAAAATATAGCTACTCATTAACCCTAACATCGATGTTTCAGCTAAGAGAGGGTTTACCAAAGGAAAACCAAGAAATATGGAGAGTAGATAATGAATATGGGAAAACTAGGATGAAACCCTAAGAACATACCTTAGTTATTTGAGGATGAAACCATATAGGAGGAGACAATGTAAGATGGGTTTTGGAACCCTTGGTTTGCCAAATTATTCCAAGAGAGATGGGATAAAATGGGGTTAAAATGAGGTAAGGTTAGAATAGGTTTTTTATGTTTTAATATTTTTGGGCAACTCGCATGGTTTGGTCACATAATTTATCAAACTATGTTGTAGTTTCTCTACATAAAGAGAGATACTGCATGAATAATCCACATGATTTTTGAAAACCTGCACAAACCATGTGCTATCTTCTATCAGAATCTCAGACCTACTGCACGAACATGTTGTACGGTTTGTACAACTATGTGAGAACCATGTGGTTGATTCTGGATGAATCCATACCATTCTGCACGGGTACTTGGGATAAACTGTATGGTTTGAACTCACTATGTGGTGCCCTTACATGGCCTTAAATCCACCCAAACTTCCAAAAACTCAAAAAAAAATCGATTCTCATCCCGAACCTCAATCGGAAAGAACTAAGAACAAAAAATAAATAATTAAAAGATTATCAGTGGAAAGGTTTTGACAATAATTGATTCTATATTAAAGCTTATAGAATCATAATCAGGGTAAAATCATATTTATATAATAATATAGGATAAAAAGGTTGTATCATAATCAATTCTATTTTTATAAAGAAGTTAAAAGTAAAAAGATGAATATAAATGTAAAACATTCTATTATATGCATTGGAAATAAAAGGATTATAATAAAACATGTAAAATAATTGAATTAAATTCTTTTATCCCAAAGAGTAGGGTATCAAATAACCTATGATAAAGGTTCCTTGGTTTATACTTAAAATAAATTTAGTATTTCCCTTATTAGAGAATTTCATCGATATGATGATTGGTTTATCTCACTATCCTCATGACCCCTTGATATGTTGATTGGGTACTATCACCCTATCCTTGTGTTCCCTCGATACTATGATAAAAGTTTCTATCACACTATCCATGTGTGCCCTCTATATGATGATCAGCTTTTCTGCCTCACTATCCCCATGAGCCCTTGATCCTATTCATGTGATCAGTCATTATGATTACAACCTCAAAAATGTTACAATTACAATGAATAAGTAGTTCACTCATGTATTCTTCCGAGCTCTCATACACTGAGATTTTTCAAATAGAATTGAACTTCATTCATTTAAAACTATTATAATGATCGGTTATTTATACGGCGATCCTCAGTGGTCATATTACCTTCCCTACTGTTATATTTCTATGAGTTTTTTCAATGACTTCCAAACCTGGAAAAATTCAATCTGATATAACTAAACGTCCAACTTCATATTATTATACACCATTTATAGTGTAATAATGCATTCCTTACTTTAGAAATGATTTATTCATATACATAACATAAACAAAGGGTGATTATAATAGACATCCTTAAAACTACCAAAAAAATTATCATAATTAAGGTTAATACAATTTATTCGGTATTAGTATTAGTCTGATGTAGAAAACGTTGTTAGTTAAAAAGACAAAACAAAGTCTATTCCTTTATACTGGAAAAAAGTTGAGTCCAAATATATTCGATTTATTTCCATTAGGATTATTGTTTTTAAAAATATATGTTTATAAAACATAATACATTACAACTTATTTTATGTATGGTAAAATATTCTTTTCCACAAAAACAAGTAAAAGATTTTGAGAACAAAAATTTATTAATGTAAATATAAATAAAGTTTTTTTGATTTACAAAACAAAAAAGGAATAGAAAATATAACAGTAAAAAAATTTATCAACAATCTCTCCCTTTTTGGAAATCCCAGACCCAAAAATCATAAATGATATAGGACATTAAAATAACTTATAGTACTTGAATTTTAACAAAATATTACTTAGAAATAAAATTTTATTTTTAACTACCATGAGTTTATAAGTATTCTAGGTATGTTTGAGAGAGTAAAGAAAACAAAATAATCCCTTTAAGGTGTTATAATTCCTTAAGAAATAAACTTATTACCATTTTAGAATAAATCCCCTTTATTATAGGAAGTCTTACTTTCTAGAAATATCTACTCCTTTGTGGAAATAACCCCCCCTTTTTATTTTCAAAAAGAATTGGGGAAAATTTTGAATATCATAAATGTTAGATAATAGAAAATGAATTGTACAAAACAATATTATAAGATAAATTATATAGCTATTCATGGAAACATAATTATAAGAAAATTAAACCAATTTATTGGATGAAAGTGTAATTCATTTAGGAATAAGTATTTTGAAGTATTGCCAAATTTTGAAATACAACAAGGGTTTAAGAAAAATAATCAGCCACTCTTCATGAAATCTTTCAAAATAAAATTTATCTTCTTGAATTACTTTTTATTTTTCTTCATCTTCTTCATCTAATCTTTTAGGGTCTAGTTTTCGATTTTGAGATTCTTTCCTTCCTTATAAAGAAAATTTTTCTAATATTTCATCATAGAAACATCATCTTCACATAATAATACACTCTATATTTTTTTCCTCAAATCTATGATTTTTTATAAGAGAATCCACTTCTTCAATATGATCATCGATATGGTTATTGAATTATTCAATAAACTTCAACCTTTCGGAAATATCTTTTTCTAACTAATTGAAGGGTCCAACTGATTTAGTCATCAACTTTTTAATTTCTTGAATCTGATCATCACAGGATTGAATATCAAAATCAACATCATGTGACCCCATCACCATTGAATTAAAATATTTTCTATGGGCATTATAACATTCATTCTTTTTTACTTATAAAACTTATTCTTATTCTAATAAAAATTTATATCTTTTTTATCTTATATTTTCAACTTGGGATAATCAGGTCAAATATGTACAACTCTTTTTCACTCATAATAAGAAACTTTAGATTCTTTCTTTTCATTCATGTACTTGTTACTTTTCTTGTAGCGGTACTAAAAATCCTTTTTACCAAAAATCTTATTCATTATTCGAGTAATATTAGCTCATTCATTCTCATAATTATTAGAACCAATTTAATTATATTAAAAAATAACATTATTTTTTTTAGAATTAAAAACATTATTAGGTGTATGATATTTCATTGAGTTTGAATTAGTAGTAAAATAAAATCCACCATTTTTTTAATACTTTCTCTAAATCACTTTTCAACCTACCCTCATATTTAAATAGGGTTCCAAATAAATCATCAAGAGTGATATTTTCTATCTTACATTACTCATCAATTGGTTTTCTCTTATATTCCCACTAATTGGGAATGATATTAATTATCATTTCAAAAATTATTTCATGTTCTAATCATTTATCTCCCATAGATTGTAGACTTTTGACTATTATCATAAACCTTTATTGTACCATCGCAATAGGTTCACCACAAAAATTCAAATTCTTGATAGTCATCTTGAAGCATTGATCTTATGGTTTTAACAACATTTAATGTTCCAAAATAGGTAATATCTTAATTCTTACAAATACTTTTAGATGCTTCATAAGAAGAAATATGTCTATAAATTATTCTCTTCAAAGAACATAATAAAGTGTTTCTAACTCTATAATTTAATTTATACTCTTTATTTTCTTGATTTTAAAGGTTTTCTCTTCCTTGATAGGGGTCTTGAAATCTCCAATTAACATAATGAAATTGTCAACTATAGAATTTATAATGAATGTCTTCATTTTACCTCTCCAATTCTCATAACTGGATCCATTATAAATATGAGACTATTTGGAATAAGGTTATCTATTGAAATAACATTGATTCCTTCCATATTGAAAAAATAAAATAAAAATCTATTCCATAATACACATTAGTGTAGTAGGTATTTATAAACATAAACTTTATAACTTGATTTTACTAACTTGAAATAGTAAAGAGAAGATTAAAAGATTAGTAAGTATTTGTGCAGTGGAAACCTCATATAATACAAATTGTTGGATCGTAATGTATACGAAGTTGGATAAATAAAAGATGGGAGAATTTTTGGGTTAAAAACATTCATTTTTAACCTTATTGGAAGCTTAGTTTAACATGTTTAAAAAATCGTATACACAAAACCTCTTATGTATTTAAATAGTGATCAGACTTGGGCCATGGTTTCTATAATACAAATATCATAATCAAGTTGATTTTAATATGTATGTCAAAGTTCATATTGAGAAATTGATTCTTCCTTCACAACACATTGAGTCGTAATCACTAAGAAGTGATAATTTAATTAGAGTTTAATTATATTCACGAATACAAAAATAATAGTAATCGTAATGGTTATGATAAGTCATAGTAATACAAAAAGAATCATAATCACAATGGTCATGATATATCATAGTATTCCAAAATAATCCTAATCACAATAGTTATGATATATCAGAGTAATAAAAAAATAAGTGATTCCATCTTAAAGATTATAACATCGTAATCAGGGTAATTTCATATTCACAGAAAAATATAGGGTAAAATAATGGTATCATAATCCAATATATTATGATTAATAAGATACAAAAAGAAATATGAATATAAATGTATCACTTTCTATTATATGTAGTGTAAATAAAATACTTTTAATAAAACAAGTAATACAAATGGATACACTTATTTTATCCCAAATAGTTGGGTACCCAATAACCTTGGATAAAGATACCTTATTTTATTCATACAAGAAATTTTGTCTTTCCCTTATAAGAGACATCCCTTGATATGATGATTGGTCTTTCTCATTATCCTTGTGTGAACTATATGTGTTTATTAGGTTCTATCACACTATCATTGTGTGCCCTCGATGTGATGATTTGATTTTCTGTCACATTATCCCTGTGTGCCCTCAATATGATGATCGACTTTTCTATCTCGCTATCCCCATGAGCCCACGATCATATTCATGTGATCAGTTGTTCTAATTATACACTCAAAATGGTTTCATGTACAGTGAATAATTAATTCAATCTTCTAATATTGAGATCTCTCTCACACTAAGATTTTTGAAAATGAAATTGATCAACACTTCACTTCAAACTCTTTGAATGACTGTGTATTTTTAAGTAGATCCCCAATAGTTATATTTGCTTCCCAACGGTCATATTTCTCTTTGTTTTCCACAAAGAATTGGACTGTAACAGCCCGAGATTTTATGAAAAATATTCTTTTTAATTTCACTAATGTCTTGTGTTGTACGCTACACCAAAAGGAGCTTTCACAACACACATCCTTGACTTGCCTTGCATTACACGCAATCGCGACCTTCCTCGATAGCGTGTGTAGTACGCAATGCTGAGTTTCACGAAACAACGATATGCTATTAAAATATTATTAAAACTAGCCGTTATGAATAGTAATAACCACTTTTTGAAATTTTGTAAATTTTATTTTTCAAAATGGAATTCATTTTTGGATTCGGAGTATCGAATTTAGCCTAAGGTAAAATTTTGGTACTTTTCGGATAACTTTCATATTCTGATGAATAGTGAAAATTACTAAATTATAATTAAAAACAACTTTTTTAATCGAAATAATTAATAGTGATAAATTATTAATTTGAGTGGTTTTAAAGTATATTTATAATATATTTTTACAATTTAATACGATGTTGGTCATTGGATGTAATTTCACACTTAAACCAGACATAATCAAGTGTCAATCTTTTGGTAGATATTGTTTCTTAAAAACACGCTATTTGTTTTAACAGCGGGATTTAATTATAAAATTAATTAATGCAACTTCTATGTTATGAATTTGGTAAAATAGACTTCATTTTTGAATTCGGAATATGAAATATATCTTAGGATGAAATTTTGGTATTTTTCTGAAAACTTTCAATTTTTGATGAATAGTGAAACCACTATGTGGTAGGTTAAAAACTGAATTTTGCATAAAACATAATTTTACCGCTTCTGTGAATGGAATTTCGAAAATCCGATAGACATGGTTAATATCAAGGACTAAAATGTGGTTCAATGAGATGAAAATAATTTTTGGTGAATAGTAACTTTTTACTTTTTTTTACCACGGTTAATAGTAAATAGGGTAACTAAGGGTAAATATGATATTACTATTACCCTAACACATGTCCTAATTCTATTGGATAAGTGTAATTCGACCAAAAACAACCTTATGAATATAATATGACCATTTAGGTCCACTTGGATTAGATTATGACATTTAATATTATTTTATTTAATGAATAGTTAAAATAGTTAAAATCAAAGTTTAATAAGTAAATCATTTTTAATATGGGGTTATACATAAGATAAATTCGACTATAAATATTCATTAGAAATATAAAAAGATTTCTTACATAATGGTATTTTATTTGTAATTTTTAGACATTAAATAATTTAATTTATTTATGACACAATGATGATGCAGTAATTATCTTATTAATGAAATATTGACATAATTGATGTTATAAACACCAAAATAAATGTAATTTGAGACTTTTTATGAATTACACTAATTTTATAGGTTACTATGATATATTAGTGTTGATTTAATTAACTTGGTTCGAACATATAATTCTGTTATGACTTTCACAAAAATCATATATCAAATAGTGTCAAAATTGACACAAAATAGTTTTTAAATAAAATTTAATATTATTAATTGTTATTTTATTCCTAAAAATCTAAGGTTCGGCCAAATGACTTAGATAAGGATATATATATTAATAATAAACAATTTGGGGTTCGTTTGGCATGTTATAGTAAGTGTATTAACCATATAGTGAAAGAAAACAAAAAGACACGGTAAAAGTTAAATTATTTAACTTAGAGTTAAATCTAATTGATAAGGTTAAAATAAAACCCTAAACTTGTCTAAATCCTATTGGTTGATAGGATTTCGACCCATACCCACTTTAACTTTGAAATAAGACCCTTTGGAACCATTATAAACTGATTTTGACTTTAATGTAAAATAATATTTTGAGATATTCCTAAGGTGCCCCTCTCCTCCCTTATAAAAGGGTACCTCCTCCCCCTACTCCTCACACCAATTTGATCACTCAAGCTCGGCCAAAACCTACCAAAATCTCTTCTCCACTTCCCTAGAAACATCCTAGAGGTTCTGGTCTTCCTAAAAGACCAATTTTAGTGCCCTAAGAGGAGGTCTCAAAGAGGCGCTTCAAAGAAGAGGTAATTACCGTTACCAATTCTTTCATCTTTATTTCTTCTTCCACTTCTTCTTCATAGGTTTTTTCATTATGAAGTAATAATATCAGTATCACTCATATACTGATATGTTATTTTAAGTATGAAACTACCCTATTTCACCATCTATCCATACTACGAAAAAATGAAATCACCGCGCGTGCGTACGTACGGAATACCGTCTCCACGCCGTGGTGTAATCTATTTTCCACCACCACCTTACAAGGATGGGTATAATGGTGTAATGAGTAACTATTTATGAATATTATAAATTAATATTGATACTGAAATAATATATATATACTCCAATACAATTCCACGATCATAGGAACGATATCATCACTCGTGCGTACATACGGAATACCGTCTCCACGATGTGATGCGACTCATTATACATGATCATCATTACATAGTAATTATATAAATGAATTGAATTAATAAATATGATATATTTTACACTAATAACATTCTGTATATAAGGTATCTATAACCTTAAAAGAATAATAAGAATTTATTCGGCAAAACACGCATAAGAACAAAAGGCAATAAAGACCCGAGTAACAAGTAACAATGAAATATTACTAACAAGAAGCTAATAATATGACCATATATGATATCATATCAATATGTATGATTCTGGAATAAGTAAATAACACTATTTAAACCATTATACAGGAGCTTCGGACACATACAAAGCAAATCGGACCTAAGATAAGGGAAATATCACAATCTCATTTTTATCTGAGATTGTTTATACTTTAGTATTTACTGGGGTGTATTTTATCATCCACATCCATATTTCCTCAATATTTAATATTATTTCCATCCACCTACAATTGTTTAAATCCAATTTTACCCTTCGGTGAGTTTTTAGTAAAAGATATGAAAGGAATCTTTTGTCGTTTTTCGTATGAGGTACTTTTTTGACTTTTCCGACAAAAGTACGAGAAGAATGTTTTTTTAACTTATACGGCATGAATGGATTTTTAAAACATTATTTCCAAGAAGCTTCCTTTACAAGTTTTCAAGTTTATTTTTAATCAACTTATTTTAGTTTAAAATTGTATGACATGTTAAGAAAGGAAAAGTGTTTTTGAAGTAGAAAGGATATTTTCCTCAAGAATGAAGTTCAAGTGTTTTATCAAAATTATTTTTCATCTAAGATAATAAAGGGTTCTATTTTTATCCTTATTATTACATTGATTTGATTATGTTGTGATGGAATTATTTTTATGAATTCCTTTATCATATATGAATTGTTTTATGATTTCGTGATGTTTAAGACTCCCATTTTTATTACATGGGTTATTCTATGATGTATGGTTTATGATTTGGTGGCACACATAAGAATGGTATCATTATGAGATGGGTGGGACCTATATCTCCCTCCAATGCATTGGGTAATGATTTTATATCTCATGAGATAGACAGGGCTGGAATGGTAGGTTATACCGGTTCAGTGAAACAGGACTGAAACGAGGGTTACTCGATTCAGAAAGGGACTTTGTCCACTAAGATAGTCTTGGAAATGAGTCTTGACTAACAAGAAATGATTCTCTATGATTATGTGTGAATGCCACAAAGTTTCATGTTTTATGTTATGATTATTGTGATTACATTTCACTGCCATGATTTATCCCATGTTATGAAATTATTCTCTCTTTTCCAGGTTAAGATTTCCAAAATGTTATGTTCTTATTAATACGATGTGATTGATATTTCTTTTGTTTACCCTTACTGAGCATTTGAGCTCACCCTTTTATGTTTTCTTTTCCCTAGGATATAAAGAAAGATTTTAGGTAAAAAAATGGGAAGATCTTTATAGGAGATGTTGAAGATCATTCACCACGATTAGAAGATTACGTTCCGAGTTTCCAAAGACACTAAACTATTACGATCCTTGTGTGTATGTACTAATTATTCCACAAATGTAATGTAATGTCCATGTACGTCAAGCTTCGGGTCGTTACAGTTGGTATCAGAGGAAAGGTTTAGTCAACCTTTGGAAACTAGGATGCGAAAAAGTTAGTGAGATCCCTAGGGATATTTCTACGGTATGTCTAGGGATGTCCCTAAGGTTAAGTATACGTATAGGTTATAGTACTAGAACTACGCTAACGATCATAGAATTAAACCTAAGATGTTAGTTATTGAAGGTACTTCCCCTTTATTATGTTGTTTTCCCTAGCATGATTTTTGCCTCTCACACTATTCTTTTTGGGTTTTAGACGATGGCTGGAACCCGAAGGAACCATGTTGATCAATGCAATGGACAATGCAATGATTGTCCTCATGAACAAACAAATGTTATGGGAGATGGAGTGCAAAATCTTATTGCTATACTTACACAAGCTATGAATCGTTCTGGACTTCCAAATGAGCAGAGAAGGTAACAATATTCTATTGAGTCCTTCATGAGGAAACGTCCACCTTCGTTCAGTGGGTCTTCTGATCCACTTGTTGCTGAACAATGGATCAGTGCCACTGAAAAGATATTTTCAGTTCTTCAATGTTCTGAACATGATAAAGTCATCTTAGCAGTATATCGTTTGGAAGATAAAGCTGATCAATGGTGGAATCTTATCAAGAATACAAGGCAAAGAGATGAAATTGAGTCCATGGAATGGGACGAGTTCAAGAACTTATTTTTCAATAAGTACTTCCCTCGTATTCTTCGAACAAAGATGGAGAAGGAGTTTCTTGAACTAAAGAAAAAAGATGATGAATCTGTTGGTATATACAAAGCGAATTTTACAAGACTTGCAAGGTATGCATCTGGCATTATCATCCAACTTGAAAGTAAAGTTGATCGATTTTTCAGTGTCTTAAAACCAAGTCTTCTAAGGGCATTAGCTATAAGAGACTTCAGTAGCTATGAAGAAATTGTGCGTTGTGCTATCAAGGTAGAAATGGAAGTTGGTGTTACATATCCATCTCATGGTTTTGACAAGAAACGAAAGATGGAGTTCAAGGAGAAATCTCAGAATAATGGTGAAAAGAAGATGAATGTTTCCTTATGCACAAAGTGTGGAAAGAAGCATGGTGGAGATTGTCTTAAAGGGACTAGAAAATGTTTTAAGTGTGGAAAAGAAGGTCATCGAGCAGCTGAGTGTCGAAGTAATGGAAAAAGGGTTTCTAATGATGTGAATAAAGAAAACACTGCAGAGAACGCACCACCAACACTTCAATGCTTCAAGTGCAAGGAAATTGGGCATTATGCTAATAAATTCCATAATACAAGGGTTAGTGATGATCAACATGAGCAACCACTGAAGGCAAAGGAAAAAGGGAAGTCACATGCGATCACTATTGTCAATGTTGAATATGACAACGATGTGGTGGAATGATTAAGTGTTTATGTAATGGGATTCCAAAATAATGTTGTATCATTGAGTATTGCAATATTTATTGATGTGGTATTCAAAGTGATTGAGATATTTTTTGGAAATAAGATGATATGCGCATAATGAAGGGAAAACGAGAAAGTGAAATGTTTAATAGTATTCATGAGCTCATGATTGATATAAGGACTAAGTGATATCATGGTTTGAGTATACAGAATTTTGAGGATTTTGGTATGTGGAAAGTGTTAGCTTTAAACTGCATTCATGTTTTCACTAAGGTATTCAAGAGAATACATGATTAAGGACTTTGAATGTTTAGAATGTGACCAACAAGACATATCTTATGGGGATCAATGATGGTATTAAATCTCTGGTAATTGTTTTCACTATATTATGAGAGTGGACTGCAGTATTATGGGTAAGCCTAAAGATTGGAATGGATTATGTTGGAATAAGTTAGGATTGTTTAAGGATAGAAGTTTTTTTCGATATTATTGATGGGATGTTATAGTAATATAGTTTTAGAAAAAGGACAACCTGCAGGACAGGCGACAGCCCATCGCGTCGGACAAGGCTGTGGGAATCGAACCCACAACCGAAGTGCGACTGGCCTTTATCGCCTACCACTGGCTTACATGAAGTCCCTATTTAGTAGAAACTAGTTTTATTATATTAAGTTGTATGACATATGATGTATAAGTCCATTTTAGGAACCATATATGATTAATCTCACTATAGATCGACTTATGTATATAATTTTTGCTAACCTTTTGTTTGAGACAGATGGAATGACCTGTCATTCTATCACATGATATGCTAACACTTCACGAATAACAAATTCAACTTCATTTATTTAAGAGATGAAGTGGAAATTGTTAAAGGCACGAACAACAGTGAGATTGTACCAAAATAAAGTAAGTATTTATTCTAATTCAAATTCTTTAACATTAGGGAAATGATCTTGAAAACCAAAAATGTTGTCCTAGTGATCTTATATCTGATGAATCAGATGGTACCTTAGATCGTCACAAATTTATGGCTTTGTGATTTCTGGATTTTCCATAGCCATGTTCTCTACCACTCTCCATCAGAACATGATGGTCAGATTTCTCTTCCATATCCATATTTTCACCTATGTGGAAACCCAGTGACTAGTTTATTTGGGTAACCGTTACGTTTCATACTTTTGTTTTTAAAGATTGGTTTTGATATTCCTTTTTACGATGTGGGTTTCTATTAAAGAAACTTTCTAATAATAAACCATTTATAACCACGACGATTTTCGAGGGCGAAATTCATTTTAAGGGGGGTAGAATGTAACAGCCCGAGATTTTATGAAAAATATTCTTTTTAATTTCACTAATGTCTTGTGTTATACGCTACACCAAAAGGAGATTTCACAACACGCATCCTTGACTTGCCTTGCATTACACGCAATCGCGACCTTCCTCGATAGCGTGTGTAGTACGCAATACTGAGTTTCACGAAACAACGATATGCTATTAAAATATTATTAAAACTAGCCGTTATGAATAGTAATAACCACTTTTTGAAATTTTGTAAATTTTATTTTTCAAAATGGAATTCATTTTTGGATTCGGAGTTTCGAATTTAGCCTAAGGTGAAATTTTGGTACTTTTCGGATAACTTTCATATTCTAATGAATAGTGAAAATTACTAAATTATAATTAAAAACAACTTTTTTAATCGAAATAATTAATAGTGATAAATTATTAATTTGAGTGGTTTTAAAGTATATTTATAATATATTTTTACAATTTAATACGATGTTGGTCATTGGATGTAATTTCACATTTAAACCAGACATAATCAAGTGTCAATCTTTTGGTAGATATTGTTTCTTAAAAACACGCTATTTGTTTTAACAATGGGATTTAATTATAAAATTAATTAATGCAACTTCTATGTTATGAATTTGGTAAAATAGACTTCATTTTTGAATTCGGAATATGAAATATTGCTTAGGATGAAATTTTGGTATTTTTCTGAAAACTTTCAATTTTTGATGAATAGTGAAACCACTAAGTGGTTGGTTAAAAACTGAATTTTGCATAAAACTTAATTTTACCGCTTCTGTGAATGGAATTTCGAAAATCCGACAGACACGGTTAATATCAAGGACTAAAATGTGGTTCAATGAGATGAAAATAATTTTTGGTGAATAGTAACTTTTTACTTTTTTTTACCACAGTTAATAGTAAATAGGGTAACTAAGGGTAAATATGATATTACTATTACCCTAACACATGTCCTAATTCTATTGGATAAGTGTAATTCGTCCAAAAACAACCTTATGAATATAATATGACCATTTAGGTCCACTTGGATTAGATTATGACATTTAATATTATTTTATTTAATGAATAGTTAAAATAGTTAAAATCAAAGTTTAATAAGTAAATCATTTTTAATATGGGTTTATACATAAGATAAATTCGACTATAAATATTTATTAGAAATCTAAAAAGATTTCCTACATAATGGTATTTTATTTGTAATTTTTAGACGTTAAATAATTTAATTTATTTATGACACAATGATGATGCAGTAATTATCTTATTAATGAAATATTGACATAATTGATGTTATAAACACCAAAATAAATGTAATTTGAGACTTTTTATGAATTCCACTAATTTTCTAGGTTACTATGATATATTATTGTCGATTTAATTAACTTGGTTCGAACATATAATTCTGTTATGACTTTCACAAAAATTATATATCAAATAGTGTCAAAATTGACACAAAATAGTTTTTAAATCAAATATTATATTATTAATTGTTATTTTATTCCTAAAAATCTAAGGTTCGGCCAAATGACTTAGATAAGGATATATATATTAATAATAAACAATTTGGGGTTCGTTTGGCATGTTATTGTAAGTGTATTAACCATATAGTGAAAGAAAAAAAAAGATACGGTAAAAGTTAAATTATTTAACTTAGAGTTAAATCTAATTGATAAGGTTACAATAAGACCCTAAACATGTCTAAATCCTATTGGTTGATAGGATTTCGACCCATCCCCACTTTAGCTTCGAAATAAGACCCTTTGGAACCATTATAAACTGATTTTGACTTTAATGTAAAATAATATTTTGAGATATTCCTAAGGTGCCCCTCTCCTCCCTTATAAAAGGGTACCTCCTCCCCCTCCTCCTCACACCAATTTGAGCACTCAAGCTCGGCCAAACCCTGCCAAAATCTCTTCTCCACTTCCCTAGCAACATCCTAGAGGTTCTGGTCTTCCTCAAAGACCAATTTTAGTGCCCTAAGAGGAGGTCTCAAAGAGGCGCTTCAAAGAAGAGGTAATTACCGTTACCAATTCTTTCATCTTTATTTCTTCTTCCACTTCTTCTTCTTAGGTTGTTTCATTATGAAGTAATAATATCAGTATCACTCATATACTGATATGTTATTTTAAGTATGAAACAAACCTATTTCACCATCTATCCATCCAACGGAAAAATGAAATCACCGCGCGTGTGTACGTACGGAATACCGTCTCCACGCCGTGGTGTAATCTATTTTCCACCACCACCTTACAAGGATGGGTATAATGGTGTAATGAGTAACTATTTATGACTATTATAAATTAATATTGATACTGAAATAATATATATATACTCCAATACAATTCCACGATCATAGGAACGATATCATCACTCGTGCGTACGTACGGAATACCGTCTCCACGATGTGATGCGACTCATTCTACATGATCATCATTACATAGTAATTATATAAATGAATTGAATGAATAAATATGATATATGTTACACTAATAACATTCTGTATATAAGGTATCTATAACCTTAAAAGAAGAATAAGAATTTATTCGGCAAAACACGCATAAGAACAAAAGGCAATAAAGACCCGAGTAACAAGTAACAATGAAATATTACTAACAAGAAGCTAAGAATATGACCATATATGATATCATATCAATATGTATGATTCTGGAATAAGTAAATAACATTATTTAAACCATTATACAAGAGCTTCGGACACATACAAAGCAAATCGGACCTAAGGTAAGGGAAATATCACAATCTCATTTTTATCCGAGATTGTTTATACATTAGTATTTACTGGGGTGTATTTTATCATCCACATCCATATTTCCTCAATATTTAATATTATTTCCATCCACCTACAATTGTTTAAATCCAATTTTACCCTTCGGTGAGTTTTTAGTAAAAGATATGAAAGGAATCTTTTGTCGTTTTTCGTACGAGGTACTTTTTTGACTTTTCCGACAAAAGTACGAGAAGAATGTTTTTTTAAATTATACGGCATGAATGGATTTTTAAAACATTATTTCCAAGAAGCTTCCTTTACATGTTTTCAAGTTTATTTTTAATCAACTTCTTTTAGTTTAAAATTGTATGACATGTTAAGAAAGGAAAAGTGTTTTTGAAGAAGAAAGGATATTTTCCTCAAGAATGAAGTTCAAGTGTTTTATCAAAATTATTTTCCATCTAAGATAATAAAGGGTTCTGTTTTTATCCCTATTATTACATTGATTTGATTATGTTGTGATGGAATTATTTTTATGAATACCTTTATCATATATGAATTGTTTTATGATTTCATGATGGTTAAGACTCCCATTTTTATTACATGGGTTATTCTATGATGTATGGTTTATGATTTTGTGGCACACATAAGAATGGTATCATTATGAGATGGGTGAGACCTATATCTCCCTCCAATGCATTGGGTAAAGATTTTATATCTCATGAGATAGACAGGGCTGGAACGGTAGGTTATACCGGTTCAGTGAAACAGGACTGAAACGAGGGTTACTCGATTCAGAAAGGGACTTTGTCCACTAAGATAGTCTTGGAAATGAGTCTTGACTAACAAGAAATGATTCTCTATGATTATGTGTGAATGCCACAAAGTTTCATGTTTTAAGTTATGATTATTGTGATTACATTTCACTGCCATGATTTATCCCATGTTATGAAATTATTCTCTCTTTTGCAGGTTAAGATTTCCAAAATGTTATGTTCTTATTAATACGATGTGATTGATATTTCTTTTGTTTACCCTTACTAAGCATTTGAGCTCACCCTTTTATGTTTTCTTTTCCCCGGGATATAAAGAAAGATTTTAGGTAAAAAAATGGGAAGATCTTTATAGGAGATGTTGAAGATCATTCACCACGATTAGAAGATTACGTTCCGAGTTTCCAAAGACACTAAACTATTACGATCCTTGTGTGTATGTACTAAGTATTCCGCAAATGTAATGTAATGTCCATGTACGTCAAGCTTCGGGTCGTTACATGGACACCATGAAAAAATCATTCTAGTATAACAAAATTTATAATGTCATATTTTTATACACAATTTGCAGTGTAAGAAGTTATTACTTACTTTAGAAATTAGTTTGGTCTATTCAGATTATAAACAAAAGGTGAGTCTGATGGACCTCCTTAAAAATGTCAATACAGTTATCATAATTAAGTTCAATATGATTTATTCATGATAATTATCATTATGATGGTGAAATTTTTTTTATCTCTAAACATAAAATAAATTCTTTATATTTATATTGATAAAATGGTGAGTCTGGATATATTGGGTCCATGTCCATTATGATTAACATATTTTGGAAACATAAGATTATAAATCTTAATACTTTTGAACATATTCTAAGTATGGTAAAATATTTTTTTATACAAAAATGAGGGAAAAATTTTGGACTCAGAAAGTTATTAATGTAAATATAAAAAATGTTTTAGTTATTTCCAGAAAAAGGAAAAGAAACGTTAAAATTATAATGCTTGTATCAATAAAAATTACGTCATTCAAAAAAAAGAAAATAATAATCCTTTGAAATATTTTTATAAAATGTAAAACATGGTTAGAAGTCACATAAAATAATCCTATGGTAATATAAAATCACTCTTGAAGATATTTTAACTATATATATATATATATGAGAATAAAGATATTTGACCAAAGATAAAAATAAAGTTGGGTTTCCTTAAAAAAAATATCAAAATATTATATAATTTATGTAAGAAAAATGTAGGGGAAAATTTTATTCTTATAAATAAACCAGTGGGGAAAATGATTTAAGGGTTTTTTTTGATAAGTATCATATAATTTGTTTAATTTATATTCAATCATAAACAATACAAATTAAAATATGATTGAAACATAAATCAATTACATCAAGTGTCACCTTTCCTCATTCATGTTTGAACCACCAATATAAAGAATATTGATTTGTTATATATGTATTCATGAACCAAAATAATATATATCATACCATCTATTATTTACCTTTGACATGTTATAACCTATATATTAATAATGGTTTATTAAAATCATTATTCTAGGTGATAACTACTTCACTTTTAATGCAAGTTTCAGTTCGTTAGTCTTGGTTCATGAAAATTGATCATGGTTTTGTCATTTCAAGAATTTTAATCATTATATAAATATAATATATATTCAATATATATATTTATAGTCCTCTATAAAACTAATAGATAGATAAATTAATTACATTGTTCTTGGATATGGTAGGTAGTACATAAACATGAACGCTGTTTCCATTTCTCTATTTAAGGAATGAAAGAAAGGTTAATAATAATTAATCCTTATAGAATCATTAATATAATATATATATATATATATACATATATATATATATATATATATTATTTTCATTAAATCTATCCTTATTACCATACATGTAATGTGGATATAAAAAAAGAATAACATCACTTCATGGAGGTAGTGGAACACACGTATGCATGAGTGATGTTACCATTTTTCAATGGTATAGAAGATAAGAAGTTAGATATGATATTATAAATATAGAAGAATAATTATTTCATAAATATCATATATATAATATAAACCCATTATAATAACCTTATATGAAATATGGTGATGGAAAATTAATTGTATCACTATATGGAGATGGTGTGTGGTACATATGCATGGGAACTACTTTCACTTCACATTTGATGAGAAAGAGGGTAGATAATGGTGGTTTCATAATAAAAATTAAACATAAAGTCCCCACCGGTGATGGCGGAAGCTCCCGGGATGGTCCCTCCTCCCATGTCATGGGAGGGATCTCTAATGTTCACAGGAATGGCTTCATCTTTCTCCCCCTTCTCGAATCCCTCTTTTCTTCCCTCCTTCCGTCCGATTTCTATTAGCCCTAAAGTCCCAGATCTGATAAACGGCCTTCCGAACCATTTGATCTCTCCCTCAGAGTTCAATAGGTCTTTGGGTTTCCTAAATCCCTCCCTTATTGCATGTTTCAAATAGCAGCATCCCTCGGTGGATTCCGTCGATAGGCACATATTTGGGTCATGGGACCTACAAGACATAGAAACGGTTGGTTTTCTTGATCCCATGCATATCTGGATTCGATTCGCTTCAGAGGATGATCTTGTTAGAGCTTGGTCTAGTGCCCCGCGCAGTTTTGATGGTCATCGTTTCTATCTATTTCGATGGTCATATGAATTAAACTTGTAGTGCAACTCCCCTATGGATATGTTTTGGGTTAGTTTCCCGGAACTCCCTCTGCCTTTTCAGAACCCCACTATCTTGAAGATGCTAGGAAATCTTGTCGGTAGATATTTGTGCTCTGATTTGAGAACAAGGGCTCTTTGCCATCCAGTTTTTCCGTGGTTATGTGTGGAACGTGATGTCTAAAAAATCCCCCCAGAGAATGTGTGGATTACAGTAGAGGGAGAGGTTTGACACAAACAACGTGTAGTCTATGAAACATGGTTCGACTTCTGTAATTCCTGCATGAAACTGGGCCATTCTGTGGTTTCCTATAAACGAGTGAGGAAGAATTTCACTCCTATGTAGGTTGAGGATCCAAGCGTTGGTGGCAGGGGGCTGTGCATGGGTGAATCTAGCGATAAAACTATGGAAGTACAACCAGTGTGTGCCAACAGTGGTCCAGAAGCTGGCAAGAAACTTGTGAAGGGGGAACCAGGACATAGTCCTAGTATTGCGGTTCTGGGTTATTTGAGTCAAGTTTAGGTCCACAATACAAACCCAAGTTTTGAAAAGGTGTTTTATAGACTGAAGAGTGATTTGGAGGTGCACATTCCATGGTAAATGGAGAGAAAAGTCTCTTCATCGGACATGAGTGATGGCAAGGTGGTATCCCATTATACTGATGTTCCAGGTTGCGTTGTAGAGGCAGTGAAAGACTTGTGCACGTCTCAAGATGGTGGACCACATGGTGGTAGCAATGAATGAGTGTAGGAGGTTCGTAAGGTGGATATAGGAATCTATTTGGCTTCAAAAAATGCAGCCATGGTGACCGAGGTGATTGAAGGAGTATGTGAGGACCAAGACACTGGTGGGGTTCTCAGTGTTTGGCTCTAAAGAATACCTCAATGCAGTTTATGGGATGAGGATTTCATCAGGCAGGAGTCTCCGAGCTACCATGTTAGGACCTGTAGGTGATCCCTTCTTATGCTCAGAAGGTTATAGTTGGGGGAACAAATATGATCTATCAAAACCGGTTTGAAGTGTTGGGAGAGGATGACTGCCAAGCTAGTGTAGAATGAGATGGGATGGAGGGAATCCATAGAGAGGGGAAATACCATTTGGCGGATGAGGGAGCTTCCCATGAGGAGAATAAAGATCCTTTCTATTTCCCTACTGATTCCAATGAAATGGCCATTGCGGAGGAATATATCAGATCCTCCATAAGGAAAGGCAAGTACACTACTATCGATTCAGATGACTACATTAAAAAAATTGGAAGGCGCACCGTAAGAAGGAGTATTCCAACCTAACCAGTCCTCCTACAACTAGATATAAAAGTAAGGGAAAGATTCCCCCCAAATCTCCCATATCTGTGAGCAACCTGCACACAGTGCCCAACACATCACGTGACATGGTGTCTATAGGTGGTGAGGATTTTGCCCCGCCCAACCACCCGAGTGGTACAGAGATGAGGGATCCTGGACAACAACATGAGTTAAAATTCACTGGAGACCTGCATTGATAGATATGCTCAGTGCTAGAACACATGGACCTACTTATGCACTCAGATGAAGAAATGGTAGAAGAAGCAATGGACTTTAAAGCTCTGAAGAAGATGGGAAGAATGATTCATGCGACCACCACTAATTAGGTTGGTGAGTGGATTGATAAGTAGGCATGCATTCTGCTGAGAGGCTTCAATATGGGGAAGATCAACATGGAGGAATTTGCAAAAGGTTGGGAAAACATGGTGAATCAGTACGAAGGCATCCTTAAGGGCTACCCAGACTCACAGGTAAATTCAATCCCCTGGATTTTATTTATGGAGAGGGATTCCAATCGGCTCAAACGTTTTTTCAACAAAGCTGTAATCTCTTTTGGTGTTTAATCATGTGAGGGTTCTCACTTCCCCATTTAAAAGTGTTTTGAAAATAAAAAATTAACGTTGGATGGATGTATATTTATAAAACTAAATTTATTATTTTATGATAAATACCATATATTTAGTGCATTTCATGCAATATTTAAATATTAAGTAATTTTTTAAGGCGGTTAACACTTTTTTAAAACAACCCCTTTAGATCTCCTATTAATGACACTAGGGTTATTATTTTAGGAAGAATAGAACATATATAATGTTTATAAGGGACTAAATAAGATAAATTTTTTGGTTTTGGTCAAAATAGATTGCTCAAAGTGGTGTGAAGAAGTGATAGTATGGGAACCCTTTTATGTGGTTTTATAAACCATATCTCTTAGTTTAACCCCATATTTAACCTATTTTAACCTTAACTATGGTAATTCCTTATTCACATTTTAAAGGTTATAATTTTACATATAAGTTGAAAAATTTATAATAAATGACCATGAGATGAAATTTTAAATCGAATATTATCCTCTTTGTCCTATTTTATGTTTTTTATGATTTTTAAATAATTTAATACAATATTATTTTGATAAACTGTCATTAATTTCAATTTTGATACTATTCATTTAATTTCACTTAAAAGACATAAATAAAAAGTTTTAATTTGAATATTATACTTTAGAAATAATAATATTTATTATTCATTTATTAAATTCTTGGAACACCATAACTCCTTAAATTATATTACTTTTAATATTTTTAATATCATTTATCTTATTTTTTTATTAATTGAAGAAATATAGTTTGTGTTGCATAAGCATTTAAGGTAATTATATAATTAATTAAAATTATAAACAACTGTAACAAATGAATATAATTTCTTTATAATAAAAATATACATTTATATTCATTAATAACTCTCTTATTCAAATGTGTTAACAAATTAAGGATTTTTTAAAATAAGGGAGTGAATTTTTGTATTTTTCTATGCCTTAAATTTTTTATAGGTCACTTTAATGTAAAAGTATCCCTCAAACAATTACATTATCTATATAAGGTGATATGGGTCAAATTAAATTCATACAAAAATAATTTAGATGAAAAATGGGGACCTTAACCTTTATTTTGAACATATTTTTACATGTTTTACCCCCTATAAGGGTGATAGATTTTACCACTTTTACTGTTAATCTGGTCTAAAAACAAAAATGACCGATTTTTAAAATTTGAAACTCCTAATTACAAATATTGAATCCATTTTATGAAATAAGACACATATAACTGTATGAAATTTATTTAAAAAACAAGCACCTAAAATGTGGTGAAAATAGTTTTAAAAAATACAATTTTAATATTAAATCAAGATTTATTCTTATATCATGTCAAAAAAATATTACATAAATGCTAAAAAATTACTGAATATATAAAATATAAATTTCATTAAAATAATTCCTGAATACTGATCAATTTAATTAATTTATATAGAAATACATTTCCCACATAAAAATAGTTTTTTAGAAAAAAATATCTTTCATTTTCAATTGAATTTCAATTTCATTTCTAATTAATTGATAACCAATGAATTAATAGTTCATTTTATTCATATATAAACTATATAATTTCATAATTTTTTTATCCCTATTCATACCTTCTAATCGAATGGGTAGTTTATAAAAATATTATATTAAATAATAATATTTTAATAATATTTTGTGATTCGTTTAATCTTGGTGTTACGTGTAATGCAAGCTATTGAATAAATCAACTTTATGTATAGAGAACTATTTTATAAAATCACTGGGTGTCATAAACCATGATATAAGAACATAAAATTGTGAATAATCATAAAACCAAGACACCTTTCAAATATGTCACTAACATTAGTATAGGGAAACATTATATTCATGAGCCACACCATCGGTTACCATGCTTAGAAGAAACTAAAATATGCACTTGAATACTTATATCATTAGATATACAATTATAAAAAAATCAATAGATGGAAATATTAGTCCCCAATCATCATCATACATACTTATGATGGCCACTAAAAATCATTCACTTATCACATCACAAAGAACCCATGGAAATAAAATTGGTTTCATTTAATATTTAATTGAAAATCATTCCCTTCTTATATAATGAATGATCCTTGGAAAGAAAATAGGCTTCATATCCTTTTCAAATGGAATAATATAAATAAATAATTCACAATATTTATAAGAAAAAAAATGAAAAATAAATTCATATCAAATTATATTCAATAACATTCTAGGTAAATAACAATCAGTGAAGATATTAATGCATATAGTATTGACATCATATAGATAAAATTTATATGTTGATGTCAATAATTTCCCCCAAAATGTTATGAATGGAATATTAGTGAATAAACTCAATCATATTAAAGAAAAATATTGTGTTTCTAGAGTAAATTAATTAGAATAAATATCGTGGTTATACGAAGTGGATCATTTGGGATCATAAAATAAGTAAATGTTCATTTCTTTGACAGAAAAGATAATTACATAACATATCTCTAGATTTAATTTGGATTGTATCATTCTAAAAATACCCAATATCAATAATAATATATTTTTAAGGATAATAAATTAGATGAAAAATAATTTTATGGAGTTTTAGAAAAATTGGTTTGTAAATATGAAATAACCTTGATCTATTCAAATAATTTTAAATGAAATATTTTATAAGACTAAAAATAATAATTTATTTTATAAAACATAAAAAATAAAGGTAAATTCTTATTGAAAATGATAATATTATTTTAATGTTTTTTCATATGGAATATGTTAAAAAAGTTTCATACAATAATTTGGTGAAACTGGTTCAAATGGAAAACATTAAAAATTTCATTAAAACATTTGAAGAAGGTAAAGTCGATGTAAATTACTATATTATATTATTTACATATATATAAGGAAATTCACAATATAATCCAATGAATTTGGACATAGAACATATAGAGGTTCTTGACTAAAAAATGTAGGGTAAATTTCATTATAATGGCTAAATAATGAACTGTAGAGGAAAATAAATTACTTAGAAGAAATTCAAATCCCCAAAAATGACCATATGAGAATAATTTGATATGGGATTTTGAGATATGAGTATTAAAAATACATTGATTCATTATATTTCTAAAATATTCTCTATTTGAAAATGTTATTTGGAATGAATCCCTTACAATTTAGGTAATGTATGAATCAATTGATCTTGAGAGGAAGATCATGAAATATAAAGTATAATCATAAAAAATTGAATATATTTAATACATTAAATAAATAGTCTTTTGAATAAAATATATTAATGAAATAATTTTGTGAAATAAAAAGCATGTCTCATGAAATTAAATTCTATAAAACACCTCATACAAGCATAGATTCTTTTGATTGAAAACACCATAAATGGTTTTGTGTTGAGTTGAAACATAAATTACAAGTATAATGAGGATATAAGGATAAAAAATATCAAATGGGGTGTAGATAGACCAATAAAATAATAACATGGTGAATAATTTGAAATATATCTCAAGGTGTGTAAATTCGGGACAAGATACCCTTAACATAATTTATGACTTCTAAATTGTTGCTTGAATATCATTTATATTAAAATAAATGATGTTACTCGAATATTTATAAAACTTATTAACATCTGTAAATTTTTTAAAAATTCATTTTTAATTATTTTGTTCATATATGTTAGTTTATTATAATTTATTTTCAATATTATGTGTGAGTAATCTCAATCATTTTCAACTAGTTTCATAAAAACAGAGTTTCTCTTCATTTTTATCTCAATATTTATCATTTCAATATAATAAAATATACTGAAATTAATTTTTTATAATTTGATAATTTCATTCAATGTTAGTTTTGGTGACATTTATTGTTTATGAAATTGGAGGCAATCATTTTTAGTGATTTTTAACAAACAATTTTTGGTATCCAAATTAATTAGTTTAATTGTAATGTTAAAATTCTAGTTACAAAAAAAATCTTTATTTTATCAATTATTTAATAAATTTTATATAATTATTTTATCATAGTCATCCATGATATAATTTTATATAATTTTTCAAAAGGGTTGTTAGTTAGAAAAAAACATGAACATTCCATAATCAATAAATGATTATGATTTTCAAAGTTTTTAATATTTTAATTATACCATGATTATAGAGGAATAATATTATTATATAGATAATTTTATAGTTTTTAATCATAATTTAATATATTTTAATAAATAATAAATAAGAAATATAAAAATATATATATATGATATTTCAGGGAGATGATAATCCACACAATGCAGAGTCAACAATTTCATTTCTAGATGAATGAGAGGGGGGGGGGGGAGGATGTATTAAAATATTTGATGTCATAAAAAATAATTATAATATATTTAACTTTTCTTACTCAATTTCTCTTTTATAATGAGTGGTTATAAGAGGATGTGAAAAAATAAAAGTTGTCACCTCATGGAAGTATTTGTCCACAAAATGCATAATTTATGGTGTCATTTTTCTTAATAGAAAATTGAAAAGGTGGTTATTCGTTATTCCCTATATATAATAAAATTATGTATATAATAAATAATTATTTCATTATATATGAATTTGAAAACTATGTTTGAAAATTATTATAGAGAGGAAGAGGATTTTGGAAAAAAATGATCACTCAAGTTAAAATGTTTTTGTTTCCATTAAAGGATTCATTAGTAATAAAGATATTAAGATGATGACTTATCACCATAGGATTAAGGAAAAATAATAGGTTTATAACGGAATGATAATTAGAATATTTATTTGGTGGAAACAAAATTATTTTTTCCTCTTTATTGGGTGGTGAGAGGCCTCTTTTATATGTAGTGAAAAATGAATGTCTGTAAGTCTGTGATCATAATATAAAGAAAGAACATGAATCACATGAAAAAAGTCTCCAAAATGTATTATAATAAATTGGGGGTTATATATAGTTGATCATCAATCCGACATTATTTTTTACACATTATTTGAAAATATATCAAACTTCATTACTCTCATAATTTTTACTTTTTTTATTTTTCAATGGTAAAAAATTGAATTGTTGCCCTTGAAGATCACTGATCTAATGAAGAATACTTCCACAGCTTCCACCACACTTAGATTTTTTCTCAAACCCAGAAATAGAAGAGGACACATCAACAAAACCCTGAGAAAGTCCCAAAATAGCTCGTAACTCTGACAACTCAAAAATATCCCAGAATAAGTTATCAAATTACGCTTCCAAAAGATTGTTCTCAATTTCCACATAGGATTAAAATGATGTTAATTGTTCATGTTCAGGTTTGAAATAATCACTCACAACATCAAACTGGGCAGGTAAGAATATATCATGTAAATGCACATTTTCATAATGGAAATCATAATGTTTTTCAGTAGGACTCAACCCAAAACATTTACCAACATCCAAAACTCTTTCAAAATCAACATCACAAAGGAAACTTTCATAAAAAGGTTGAGATAGTTTAGGAAAATGTTTTTAATCACTCTGTAGAATGGTTTCCAAAGAAAGAATTTTCTCATCAATAGGAGGGTGTGGGGAAAGATCAGTAACCATGGAAAAAATTTCAATGGGTTGTGGAATCCTTATCTCTGTGACCTTAAGTGGGAAAGACACATACTTAGCTCTAACCTCTATTTTGAAATATTGATTTTCCAAAACATCTATCACATCAAATATAACCTCTTTTTGGGTCCTTTAAAATACCGTAATTTCATCCACATCATCTACAACATAGAGGGTGAGTTTACCTTTGGATATAACAATGATGGGACCACTAGTAGCATGGAAGGGTCTTCCTAAGATAATTGGGACCTTCTTATCACACTCCATATCAATGATCAAGAAATCTGTAGGTAGTGTGAGTTTTCCAACACTTTCTAGTAGGTTATCCACTCTCCCATAAGAGTGTGTGAGTGACCTATTAGGAAGCTGAAGAAAAACAGAATTTGGTTGAATATCCCGAAGACCTAGCTTCTTAAATTTTGAGAGAGGCATAATATTGATAATCGCTCCTAATTCACACAAACAATTCAGTTTCCCACGTCCTCATATTCGGCACAGAATGATAAATCTACTAGGATCCTTTAATATGGGAGAAATATTTTTTCAAACAATTGCACTACACTCCGCATTGATATAAATTTAATCAAACTCCATCCAATTATTATTATTCTTTAGAAACCTTTTCTGAATTAAACATATAATGGGATTTTATCCAAGGATTCTAAAAAAGGCTTGTTGATGCCGATGCTTTGAAAAAGTTTAAAAAATATCAGGTAATCAGGTTCTTCACTTTGCATCAATATTTCATGGAAGGGAATGAGAGGGGAATAATGTTTTATTATAGGTAGGTTATTTTCCTTCTCCTCAGACCCCAATTTATTCTTTGCTTCCTTAATCAATTCCCACTCCATTTTCATTTGTTCCTTAGTTTTCTTAGGTGTAGGTTTCACAATCTGTTCAGTTTAAAGATTGTCATACAGATTTTCAGAATTAAAATTTTATAGATTTTCATTTTCAATTTCAACTTGAATATTGTTTTCCTATTTCCTAGGTGGTTCCTTAATTTTTTTCCTTAAGATTAATCCCTAACCTTGTTGTTACTACCATCACATTTTCTCTTAGATTTGGAGTTGAAGTGCTGGGAAACTTGCTCTTTTCCTTACTAACTTAATTATTAGAGAATTGACTCATTTGAAGTTATAAATTATGAATATTAGAATCCGTGTCCTTATTAAATGATCTTATCTTACTCAATATTTATTGCAGGATCCCCTATAACCCCCCTTGAAAATTAGAAGATACAATCTCATATTGATTCTGGAAAATTTCTTTGGGTTGTGGGTGGAAAGTTGGGGCAGTGGTCTACTTGTTTGGGGAAGTGGACTGCTTTGTGACCCCTTTCTCACCCCATGATAGATTGGGCTGACCTTGATATTCCTAGTGGTATGGATTTGAGAGTTGATCATGGAAAGATTGATTCTTAGACCTATAATCAACAAAATGGACACTCTCATCACATGAAATATGGAGATCAAGGTTTGGAAAAAATCTCTGAGTGTTACCGAACATCCCAAAGTGATATCACTTCTCCCTAAGGACCCTATCATCAACAACAACATTGTGAGGATCTATATTATCCATAAGGATGAATTTCTTCCTAGTTCACTTGTGCTGAGATTTTCGACCTAACATATCAAACAATTATTTCATCTCATCAGCGGTGGAATCAGATAAATCACCTCCATAATATTAATTAACTATTTTCTTATTGTAGGAGTAAGGGATTTATAGAAAGTATCCATTAGAGGATGTAGAGCTAATTGATGGTTGGGGATTTATCTAAGAAGACCTATGAACCTATCCCATGCTTCATAAAAGAGTTCTCCCTCATCCTAGACAAAGCTAGTGATCTTATGCCTAACCTCAACGGTGGTGTTCTTGGGATATAATTTAGATAAAAAGGCATTACACACCTCTTCCCAAGTTTCAAAGATTTCCTCATCTAGATTTTGGAACCAATTCCTAGCCTTCCCCTTTAGACAGAATGGAAACAACCTCAACCTAAACTCCTCCTCATTAATATCTCAGATAGGCAACTACTGGACAGAACAATAAAAATATATGATAACCACTAAGGATTACTCTACTGGAAGACCATTAAATGATGGAATTTGAGTAAGATATGACTATTTGATCTCATAGAACCTAGAACTTGGGGAAAATTTGATGCAAGATGGATTTCATGACATAATAGGAATTTAAAACTCCCTATGCGTAGGTCTCTCAAGGGTAGGAACTAAAGGTTCTGTCCCACTGACATTTTTATTTACAGCAATATTATCTAAATTATCCATTTCATGTTTATTTTATTTTCTAAGTGTAGAGAATTACTTGTTTATTTCCTTAATTGGTGTTTCATGTTCCGACTTATAATCTCTAGTATGCATACCGTTTCAACAACAATCTTTTATTGGGATTTTTTGTTCAGATTTTTATGTTTTTAATTTTTTTTGGGTTTTATCTTTTCTGTATTTTTTTTGTTCTATTTAAATTTTTGTGTTTTTTTAACTTTGTCACATGTGACATCCCTAGAAAAAATTCCAAAATTTGACCACACGGTCTTTGAGTATATAAAAATTTAAAATTTATAAACCCTACAAACAACTAGTATTGTGGTAATAATAAGGGTGTCGGACCACAGAAAAGGACTTATGTTGTGCTAGAACAAACTAAAAAAATAAAGAAAAACAACAAAAAAAACAATAAAAAAACTAATTGCAACATTGAATCATGTAGTGGGTGATGGTGTGAAAATGAAGGTAAAATGGTGCAGGGCTTTATTGGAACATAAAGTGGATAGTAATGATGAATTTAGGGTCCTTGGGCTAATTTTAACCTATTAAAAAGATATTATCTGCTTCGTCTTGGTTTATTTAAATTACTCTATGCATATACAAATGCTGCTAATCTGTCGATTTGCCAAATCAGTGGATCAAAATAGCTCAGTTAACTTCCTTGAGTCTCAATAATTTGATCATGACCCTTGGATTAATCTATTTAAATCAGATAAGAGATGCATTGACCTTTTCCAAATCTCGGTACTTCGGTCAATGATCCACAGTGAAATGATTCTCTACCACACCCATCGGTCATAAGGTAATGTATATTGATACACAAAGATAAATAGAAAAAAATTGAAATTAAATGTTTCTCTCAATAGTCAAATTAACAATGTAGAATGCATCAATTGATGATCACTTCATTACTTCCCATGTACCCTAATCTATTTAAGTACACATTGAAACACTAAAACTGATAGAAACAAATTTGATGAAGAAACATCTCTCTCATGATTTATCCTCTCTCCAGCTTTTTCTTTGATGTTAATTTCTTTCTCAATGCCCACCTCACTATGTTTGGGTGACGAGATGGATCTGATGATGGTTGATCGTGAGGAATTGATGGATCAAGGGATATCATGATGGAAGAATGGATGGAAACTAGGATGAGTCATGGTGATAGAATGATATGTGTTCCTTGGCAATTTTTCTGCAATCCCCCCTTGCACGTTCTCCCTGTACAAGGATAATGGAAAACACCAAAACATGTATGTGTCAGGGAAATCAACAAAATTATTTCAATGAAAATATATATGTATATAAATATATTTTTATACATATATATAGTTATAATTATTCTTAGTGGTATTATAAGATATAAAAATATATAGAAATACATTTATATTACTATTACATACATGTAAAACAAATAACTAAATAATTATGTAAAACAAAATAAATGAAATAAATAAATTTAAATTGAAAATTATTCATTAAATTGATTATCATATATATAATATATTGTGATTTCTATAAGTGTTATATTTGTTATATTATAATATATGTTAATATAATAATTAATTTTATATATCTTATTATATATTACTAATTTCATATAATTATAAAATAAAATAAAAAGAATTAAAATAAATCAAAAATTAAAATTCAAGAGGGGAGGGGGTTTTGTTCAGCGTGGGAGAAGAAGGGGCAGGGTGGGGTTTAGGTTTTTCACCAAGAGGGAAGAAAGGGGGAAAATGGGTTTGGTGTTGGGGAGAAGGGTGGGTTTGCACAGAGAAACACTAGAGGGAAGAGTGGGTGAGGCTATCGTGGCGGTCTTGTGGTGGCGAGGTGGTGGTGGTGTGGTGTGGCTGGTGATGGTTGGTCGACAACCCATGGGAGGAGATAAGGATGTGGTGGCTCAGATGTGGGTTCGAGCTCCGACTGAGGTTGCAGGGTGGAGGTGATTGAAGGGACAGTGTCGAAAGGGTGAGTTTCAATGTGATTCGGACATCATTAGGGTGTGGTTGGGGTTATAGTTCCCAAATATATGAAGATTTGGATTTCATAAATTGATTATTTGTTTGAGTTTGGGGGTTTGAATAGATTTGTTGTGAATGAGTATATTTTTCACTGTTGTTTCTAGTTCTCATTTGTTGGTGAGGATTTGTTCTAGTTTGTTTTTTTTGTTGTTGATGATTTTCATCTGCTATTGATTTGATGATTTGAGGTGATGTGGTTGATGGGTGATGCTAGATATGAAACAGAGGCAGGGAGGTGGAGGGGAGATGGTGGAAAGGTGGTGTAAAGATGGAGCGATGCTAGATAGGTGGATGGGTGATGGAGGCACTGTGAGTGTGGTTCCGGGAAAAGTGGGTGTTTCCCACGGTGGCAAGGTTGTAGAGTAGTGGCAGGAAATGATGGTTGTGGCACTATGATGGAACAGTGGTAGTGGCACCGCAAGGAAAATGGTGGAACTATTTTAGCAAAGGAATGGTGGCACTGTGACACCTGCAAAAGAAACACCAATAAATTAAATTCCAAAAATCAATAATTTAATAAAACTAAAAAGAAATAGATTAATAAATTAATAAATTAAATTAACCAATAGTGTTTAAAAACAAAACAATGTTAAAAAAGAATAAAATTATTGAAGAATTATTCAAAAGAAAGAATTTGTTTTGATTAAAAATATAATCAAATTAATTTAAAACAAATTAAAATATTTATATTAACTTTATAAATTAATCAACCAATTAATTAATTAAAAAATTAAGTAAATTAAATAATTAAACTATAAAATATTAATTGAAAAAAATTAAAATTTTAACTAATTAAATTATTAAAAGAATTAAAAATTAAAAATTAAAATGTGTTATTTGTTTACAAATTAAAAATAAAAAAATAAATAATTAAATTAATGAATTAATAAAATAATTACAATGAAAAATTGTAAAAATAAAAGAATAAAAAATAAAATTGAAACTCTCAAGAATAATTTAATTTAAGAGTTATTTAAAATTACAAAAAAACATTAAAAGAAATGATTTACACTAAAAAGCTTATTTTACACCGCAAGGTACAAAAGAACATCAATTATCAATTATTTAATAAAAAACAACATTTCGGTATAAAAAAGTTAATAAAGAATATAAAAAGGATATGAAAAAGATTATTAGCAATACACCACGTCAGTAATCATAGATTAATCGTATTCATGAATACTAAAAGAATCATAATCCAAACAGTTATGATATATCAGAGTAATATAGAAATAATTGTAATCACAAAGGATAAGACATATCAGAGTAATACAAAAATAATCATAATCACAGTATTTACGAAATATCATAGTGATACAAAAAGAAGTTCCACGAACCACGCTAATACTCCATCCGACCTGACAACCAACCTAGTCTGTGACATGGCTCAAAGGGTGTTCCCAATCCCAATGGGCTAGAAACTACTATCAGACATCAATTACAACACAATTTAAATGATGTTTTACCATTAACAGGGGTCAAAAATAAAATAAATCGAACAAGTAATGACAAATAACAATAGAATATCAATAAATACATAAAAACTTTTAGTTACAACAACAGAG
This sequence comes from Viscum album, assembly GCA_963277665.1. Lineage (NCBI taxonomy): Eukaryota > Viridiplantae > Streptophyta > Magnoliopsida > Santalales > Viscaceae > Viscum > Viscum album. The sequence continues at coordinate 182,617,511 of OY728121.1, forward strand.
CATGGGAGTACTAAATACCAAACTAAAAAATAAACCAAAAAAACCTCTATCCAGATGATATCAATGTGACCAAAACTTCACCACCATCCACAAGACTGAACTACTATAAGATTCAGGTCAAATCAGAAAAGCCTAAACAAGAAAGTGAACATTCAAAATTACTTAGGTCTGCCAATAATAAAAGGTACAAGTAGGGTGTGAGCTAAACAGCTCAGTAGGCAACCACTAAAGAATCAATGAATTTCCATTCCCAAAAACGATCCATTAACACTAGTTTAGAAAATACATTTATAAATATTGGTTTTTATCATTTCAATAAACCATATTTCATTTATTTTTAAACCAAATACACCACATATATATTTCTCAAAACTCATTTACTATTTAAAAATTAAAACCCATTCAAAAATCCAATAAAATAGTACCATGATATGAAGAAAATTAATGAGGTGGAATAAAAAACGAAATATAAGTAGAACTGTGTAAAAAACAATATGTAGATAGGAACTGTGGGCTTTCCTACACATCCCTAGAGTGATACTTGGATGCAATCAATTGGTAACCACCTATCGGTGTATGGTGAAGATCCTATGTCTATAACCAACTCGCCCCCCACAACTAACCAATCTAGTGACTCATCCCACCTGTCCTCTTAGGAAATCCTGGGCATACTAACCCGTCTAATCAGGCCTAGAATGATTGTCACTCTATCATTCTAAAGGACTCCAAGGAACTCCTGAAGAAATTATACTGTGTAAGTAGGAATCCCTTGCATGCGTGACCCATCTTACCGACCGTCACTGCACTTTCATAACCCATACACGGACACTAACTATACGATAACCCATAAAGAGAAATACCCAACATTAGTTACCATTGTATATATATCACATCATAAAAGGTTCCAAGCAGGCCATCATATCACGTAATTTTATAAACCACTTCTCAAAAACATTCAAAATGGAAATTGGGCATTTACACATTTAAAACCACATTCCACTTCTAAAATAACATAAAGTGAAAACAGGTCCTTTAAAACTATCTATTATTGCATATTTCACAATTAATTGCAAACTATTTACAAAACATTACTTTCATACACATAATGTCAAATATCCCTTTGGGTTCTAAATTGAATCCCTATTCTAATTCCATTGCAAGAACCATGTTAAAGTAGATAAAATGACTAAAGGCCCCAAATGGTATTTCACTCCATTTAGAAACCAACCATCCTTTCTGAAGTACCAAATGGGCCATGGGTTCAAGCATAAAATTTAAACCCACATTAGAGTCACTTGTGGCAAAGAGTAATTTAATGGAAGGCCTAGAGTATAAAAGGGGTAGAGAAGGAGGAAGGGGAAATGTTTTGAAATTTGGGTTTTTTGTAGATTAAGCAAGGTCATCAACATTTGTGTGACCATCCATATGTGCAAATAATTCACACATGGATGTTCCCACATCCAATGGAACACTAAAAGTATCAAGGATATATCTTAAACCCTAATTTTAAGGGAACAATACATATTTTTAACCCATACAACAATCCACAAATAAACATCATCCCTCAAAATCACCAATCTCACACACACAATTCCAAGCCCATAATCAAAAAATGTTATTATAACATAAATAAGACTAAAACATTTGAAAACACCCAATATCATTTTAAAATAATACAATTAATTTTAACAAACATTTAAAGTGAACATTTACATAGGCATAATTCAAAAATCACTTGAAATGTTTTTTTAGAAATTTTCCAATCCCAGAACATCATAATAGGCTAAGAAAAGGCCTCATATGAATTTCAATCATGTTTAAAATTATTTAAAAGGACAAAAGAACCAATGGAATGCATCGTAATGAAAAAACATGTATCCACATACCTCAATGGTGTGCGAACACGATGAATATCTAGGAGAAGTAAGATAATAGAACAAAGATCAATCAACACATCTAATACAGTAAGAAAATTTAGATACACATTAACCATAATGTCTTGAGATTGACTAAGAGAGGTTTTACCAAAAGAAAAAAATAAATAGGTAGAGGAGATAAGGAAGAAGGGAAAAGAAGAAACAACCCTAAAACATACCTTAGATCTCAAAGGATTCAAATATGGAGGGGGATCAGCCAAGGGAAGAGGGGTTTTAGAACCCCTTGGTGGGAAAAATTTGACCAAGAGGGAGGGGTCCAAAATGGGGTTAAAATTAGGTAAGGGTAGAGTAGGGGTTTTAAGTGTTAAAATTTCTTGTCAGCTCACACGGTTTAGCGACATGTTTTATCAAACCATGCACCAATCGTGTGAAAAAAATTTCCCAAGAAGATAACAACCACATGACTACCTCACATGATTTTTGCGGCAATTTTCAAATCATTCAGTAGATTATATAGAAATTTCATACCTACCATACAACCAGGTTTCATGGTTTGTGAGACCTTTTGTAAATTATGTAGTAGCGTCTGGATAAATCCAAGACCTACCACATGGGTACCTGGGAAAAACTACCTGGTTTCCAATAATTATGTGGTTCTCGTGCAGAGGTTAAAATCCACCAAAACATCCAATAACTTAACATTTTTAACTGGTTCTCAAACTGAGCCTTGACCTTTAAGATCCACGTAAAATAAATTAATTAAATAAAGCATAATCTAGTGTCATTGTGTGACAATTATCCCCACCATAGACAATTTATTCCCCAATAAAGTCACCAAGATGAAAGATAACCAATACCTGAGTCCATTCCTAATCAAAATGGAGAAAACCATAAACCTCTATTTAAATATTCACTCCATAATTCCCACTTAACTAATCAAGAAGAAACCATAACACAATAATGAGGGGAGAACATGGGAGAGTTATTCCCACCACTTGAGCTCAACTAACTAATCTAATAAAATCGGGAAATCACAACATGAGCCAACCCCAACTTGTCCACATCAACCGTTTATTACCCACAATAAGACTTGGAACTAGGGAACTCCCAACCCAAAATCATTCAATTTCTCCACACAATAAATTGACATTGCCAAGATATAAATATAAATTCCACTATAAGGAAAACCGACATACCAGGTCATCGGGATGAGGGAATCCCCTACAAGAACAAAAAACCTTCCACAAAAGGGTGAACAAAAACATATTCCGAACTAAGACTCCCAACATTATAAGAGATTAATCCCATGGAAAGAAAATTCACCCAAATAATGAATCTGAATCACCATCTACCAATTACACAAAACTCCTTCATTTCCAAATGATCACTAATAAAATTAAAACTGACCCACACAAGGGTTGATTAAACTTTAAGAAAAACGAATGATTCAAAAATCCACACTTAGATGAACACAACCATTTAGGTCATGAAAGAACATATTTATAACACTTTTTCAAATAAATTATGAGTTTACAACAAAAAACTACAACCAGGAAAACTTAAATGTCTCCATCCCAACATTGAAAACAAAAAACCCGGATAAGATCTCACACAACCTGGGAAACTACAAACTATGCGTGATCTTCACTATAAGGCATATGGATGGAGCTCTGATGACTAAATAATCTCTTTCCTCACAGTCAGGTACTATAATCCACTTATCAATTCATCTTCTTTAGGGAATGCTTCCTACAAAACTTCCCCATATGACCCAAGTAGCCACAATGATACCAGGTCTTCAGAGGGTTTTGGTAAGACAGCTTCGCACACCCTGACTAGCTGAACTGATGGAACGCAAGAGAAGAGCCTGACAAACTAGAGGCCATATACAATTAATGAGACTTCTTATGGATAGGTCCCTTCGGCATACAATCCTCGCTTGATGGGGAACCTTAATGAGAAATAAGAGACTCCCTTTTCAAATTTCCTAAACTCTAGAAACCAACTCAACTAAAAATGATTCATTATCCATATTATGAAAATGATTATCCTTGGAGGAGATTAATCGCTTCTGGATCTCTAGATGAAGTCCCCTGATGAAAATGGAAGTATTCAACAGATCATATGACACCACCTCTATAGAAAAGGAAACCATTTCATTAAAATGGTCAACATAATTATTAACTATATGATTGCCTTATTGAATACTCTTGAGATCCTCCTTTTTCTTAATATTCATATCCTAGGGTATAAAACATTAGAAAAAGAAGGAATTAAATACTTTCCACTTCATACCAGCTTTCCACGATGGCTGGGAAAAAATAACCCATTCATCCAAAGATGGGTTCTCAAACCGACCCAGAACATCACAGACTCTAACAACTTCAAAAGTTCCCAACAATATGAAGACACCCTATACTTCCTCAAGCCACTCCACTACCTCTAATAGACCTCTACCACTATGATAGGTATGAAAAACTCAAGAGGAATCAAAAACTAGGCATGAATTATTAGAAATTTTGGGACCTTTCTAAGTGGCGTATTCTAAAAAACACAATGGAAAAAAATTCGAAACCATCATCAATCCAAGGAATAATAAAAAATATCATCCCAAGATGAAACAAAGTCCTACAAATCAAACACATAAAATGGAACCAAATATACTCTTTTCAATAATCCCATTTCAATTTCAATTTTCCAAAACTGCATTCAACCAAGCCCATTTCTAAAATAAAAAGAAACATTTCACCCAAAACCCTCGCCTTATAAAATATAAACCAATTTCTAGAATCATTTTACTCTTTCAAAATCGCATTGGTAAACAATAAAGAAAAACCTTTGATCTTAAATACACATCCATGGAATCCTATGAACTGCCTCCTATGTGTTTATCCATTTTCATCCATTCATGCCAATATTCAATTTCCAAGCATACTCACACTCATGTGAACATTCATAAGGTGTACCAAGTTCCATGCTAACCATTTCATCATCAAGACCAAAGAATTCAATAGATTTTCAATTCAAAACACCTTTTTCTTAAAACCCATTTTCCCAATTTCAAAAACCTTTGAGAGAAATTATTATTCATTTTCATAAAATAGTTCCATTTTAAAATATTACTCACACCAACCAGAACCAAAATGAAACATGACTCAATCCTAATCACTCGAAGGAGGAACCAGTACTCAAGACTAACTTGGCGACATGGAAGTGAGCCTTTCCCCAAGTAGGAAATAATAACTAACAGTACATTGAACCATTCAATGGGTTACTATTTAAGTATTACAACCCATTCCAAAATCCATAAAAAATAGTAATAGGCTGTGAAAAAAAATAAAAAGGCATAATAAATAAGTAAATAAAATTAGTGCAAGGTAAACAAGTAGATATAGATAAAAACCATGTGATTTTCTAAACATCCCTAGAGGAATCCCTTGACGCACTCGGTTCAGAACCACCTATCAACGTATGGTGAATCTCCCTAGTCTATAAACAACTGGTCACCCTCAACTGACCAATCTAGTGGAATATCCCACCTTGCCTCTAAGAAAATACAGGGGTACCAACCAATATAATCAGGTCGGGAAAATAAATATCACTTGATCCTCTAAAATATTCCTATGAAAACATAGTGAAAGTATAGTGTGTAAGTAGGAGTCCCTCGCATGCGCGAATCATCTTACCTACTATCACTGTACTTTTCTGCCCCATAAACGGACACCACCTATATAATAAACCATAATAAGAGTCCCCACTATATGTGTATCACATCATCAAAGGTTAAAAATGGTCCATTATATTAGATAATTTTATAAAAAATTCCTAAAAAACATTCAAAAATGTCAACTTAGAATCTACACATTTAAAACCACATTCCATTTCCAAAATAACATAAAGTGCCAACCAAGATTTCAACACTGTCAACTATAATATATCACACAATTAATTCCGAAAAATTTTCAAAACATCACTTTCATACACACAATGAAAACAGAACATTTGGTTTCAAATCCAATACCACTTTCAATGCCATTTCAAGAACCAAGTTAAAGCATACAAAATGTCAAAGGTACCAAATGGTATTTCTCTCTATTTAGAAACCAACCATCTTTTATAAAGTATCAAACGGGACATGAATTCAAGAATAAGATTTAAACCCACATCAGATTCACCAGTTACAAAGTTTCTTTTAATGAAAGGCCAAGAGTTTTAAGTATGGATAAAAGGAGAATGGGGAAATGTTTTGAAATCTGGGTTTTTTTAGATTAAGAAATGCCATCATCAATTATATGCCCATATATATGTGCATATCAAGCACATGTGGATGTTCCCACATCCCATGGAACACAAAAAGTATCTATGAAATATCTCCAAAACATATTTAATGGAAACACTACATGTTTTCCAACCCATACAAAAAATCAAAAATAAATGTTATGCTGTAAAATCAACAATTTCACACTCACAATTCCAACCCACAATCCCACAATATTATTATAAAATAAATGAGGCCATAAATTTCTCAAAAACACCCAATATCATTTTAAAACAATAAATTCCATTTTAACAAACACTTTAAGTGCACATTTACTATGGAATAATGTAAAAATCAATTAAAATCCTATTTTTAACAAAATATAAAAATCCAAAAACATCATAATAAGTTATGAAAAGGTCTCATAAGCATTCAAATAATGTATAAAAATTATTTAAAAGGACCCAAGCACCAATGGAATGCATCAGAAAGGGAAAACACAAATCCATCTACCTTAATGGCGTGCAAATGCAATGACTCTCTTAGAGAAAGAAGAAAGAGCCTTGAAGATCAATTTGCACACCCTAAACAACTAGAAAATATAGATACCCATTAACCCTAACATATAGGGTTTATCTAAGAGAGGGTTTACCAAAGGAAAACCATGAAATATGGAGAGTAGATAATGAATATGGGAAAACTAGGTTAAAATCCTTAGAACATACCTTAGTTCTTTGAGGATGAAACCATAGAGGAGGAGGAGACAATGTAAGATGGGATTTAGAACCCTTAGTGCACCAAATAACTCCATGAGAGAGGGGATGAAATGTGGTTTAAATGAGGTAATGTTAGAATAGGTTTTTTATGTTTTAATATTTTTGGGCAGCTCACATGGTTTGGTCACACGTTTATCAAACTATGCTATAGTTTCTCTTCATGAAGAGAGAGAACGCACGAATAACCCACATGATTTTTGAAAATTTTCACAAACCATGTGCTAGCTTCTATCAGAATCTCAGACCCACCACATGAACATGTTGTACGGTTTCTTCATCTATATGAAAACCATGTGGTTGCTTCTGGATGAATCCAGACCCTTCTTTATGGGTACCTGAGATAAACCGCATGGTTTGAACTCACTATAGGGTGCCCTTTAATAGGCTTAAATCCTCACAAACATCCAAAAACTCAAAAAAATTAATTGATTCTCATCCCAAACCTCAATTAGAAATAACCAAGAACAAAAAAATAAATTATTAAAGGATTATCCGAGGTTGAGGGTTGAAAATAATTGATTATATATTAAAGCATATAGAATCATAATCAGGGTAAAATCATATTCATAGAATAATACAGGGTAAAAAATTGTATCATAATCCAAGCTATTATTATAAATATGTTAAAAATATAAATATGAATATAAAAGTAAACCTTTCTATTATATGCAGTGGAAATAAAAGGCTTGTAATAAAACATGTAATATAATTGAATAAAATTATTTTATCCCAAAGAGTAGGGTTTCAAATAACCTATGATAAAGGTCCGTTGGTTTATACTTAAAATAAATTAAGTATTTCCCTTATCAGAGAAATTACTCAATATGATGATTGGTTTGTCTCACTATCCTCATGATCTCTTGATATGATGATTGGGTTCTATAACCCTATCTTTGTGTTCCCTCAATACGATGATAAGATTTTCAATCACACTATCCATTTGTGCCCTCTATATGATAATCATCTTTTATGTCTCACTATCCTCATGATCCCTTGATCCTATGCATGAGATCGGTCATTATGACTACAACCTCAAAAAAGTTACAAGTACAAGGAATAAATAGATCACTCATTTATTCTTCATATCTCTCCAACACTAAGATTTTTGTAAATGGAATTGATCCAAACTTTCTTTCAAACTATTCAAATGATTGGTTATTTATAGGTGGATCCCCAAGTTCATATTTCCTTCCCATCTGTTATATTTCTATGAGTTTTTTTAATAACATCCAAACCTGGAAAAAGTCAATATGATATAACTGAAGGTCGAACATCATATTGTTATACACCATTTATAGTGTAAGAATACATTCCTTACTTTTGAAATTAGTTTTTTTATTCATATTATAAACAAAAGGTGAGTCTGATAGACCTCCTTAAAACTACCAATACAATTATCATAATTAAGGTTAATAAAATTTATTTGGTATTGGTATTAGTATGATGGTTAAAATGTTGTTAGTTCAAAATATAAAACAAAGTCTCTTCCTTTATACTGAAATTTTTTTTAGCCTGAATATATTGGATTTGTTTCTATTATGATTATTGTTTATAAAAACATATGTTGATAAGACTTAATTATTTACAACTTAATAGAAGTACGATAAAATAATTTTTTTTACAAAAACATGTAAAACATTTTGAGCACAAAATCTTATTAATGTAAATATAAAGAAAGTGTTTTTGATTTCACAAACAAAAAGGAATAGAAAAGATAGTAGTAAACTTTTTTCTCAACAATATCGCCCTTTTTTGAAATTCAAACCCAAAATCATAAATAAAATATGACATTAAAATAAATTATAGTACTTAACCTTTAAAAAAACTTTACTTAGAAATCAAATTTTATTTTTAACTCCCATGAGTTTATAAGTATTCTAGGTATGTTTGAGAGAGTAATGAAAACAAAAAAAATCAATTTAAGGTGTTATATCTCCTTAAGAAATAAACTTATTCCCATTTTAGAATAAATACCCCTTATTATAAGAAGTCTCAATTTCTAGGAATATCTCCCCCTTTTTATTTTGAAAATGAATTGGGGAAAGTTTTTAATATAAAAAATTTAAGATAATAGAAAAGGAATTGTATAAAACAATATAATAAGATAAATTATCTAACTATTAATGAAAACATAATTATAAGAAAAATAAACCAACATATTGGATGAAAGAGTAATTCATTCATGAATTAGGATTTTGAAGTATTGTCAAAGTTTGAAATACAACAAGGGTTCAAGGAAAAAATCAGTCATTCTTCATGATATCTTTTAAAATAAACTTTATTTTCTTGAATTACTTGTGATATTTCTTCACCTTCTTCGTCTAAACATTTAGGTTCTAGTTTTCTGTTTTGAGATTTTTTACTTCCTTAGAAAGTTACTTTTTCTAATATTTTAGGATAGAAACGTCATATTCACATAATAATACGCTCTATATTTTATTCCTAAAATATATGATTTTTATTTTAAGATAATCCACGTCTTCAATATGATCATTGGTTTGGTTATTGAATTATTAAATAAACATCATCCTTTAGACAATATCATTTTCTAACTAATTGAAGGATCCAGCTGATTTACTCATCAACTTTTTAATTTCATGAATCTGATCATCATGGGATCAAATATCAGAATCAATATCATGTGACCCCTTCACCATTGAATTAAAATATATTCTATGGGCAGTAGAACATTCAATCTTTTTGACTTATAAAAATTATTCTTATTCTTATCAGAATTTCTATCCTTCCTATCTTATCTTTTCAATTTGGGACCATCAGGTCGCATATATATAGCTCTTTTTCACTCATAACAATTTACTTCATAGACTTTCTTTTCATTCATGTACTTGTTTACTTTTCTTGTAACGGTATTAGAAATCATTTTTACCAAAAATCTTATTCATTATTCGTGTAATTAGATCATTCATTCTCATTATTATTAGAATCAATTGAATTATATTGAACAATAACCTTATTTTTTCTTTTTAGATTTAAAAACATTATCAAGAGTATGATATTTTATTGAGTTTAAATTAGTAATAAAATAAAATCCACCATTTTTTCAATACTTTCTCTGAATCACATTTCAACCTACCCTCATATTTAAAAAGGGATCCAAATAAATCACCGAGAGTGATATTTTCTATCTTCCATGACTCATCAATATGTTTTCTCTTATATTCCCAGTAATTGTGAATGATATTAATTATCTTTTCAATAATTATTTCATGTTCTAATAATTTATCTCGCATATATTGTAGACTATTGAATATTATCATAAACCTTTGTTGTGCCATTGCAAGAGGTTCACCAAAAGGAAATTCAAATGCTTGAGAGTCAGCTCAAAGAATTAATCTTATGTTTTCAACAACCTTTGATGTTTCCAAATATGTAATATCTGAATTCTTACAAATACTTTTAGAAGCTTCATAAGAAGAAATATAGCTATAAATTATTCTCTTCATAGAACATAATAAAGTGTTTATAACTCTATAATTTAATTTATACACTGGATTTTATTGAATTTTAAAATTAGTATCTTCCTTGATTGGGTTCTTAAAATCTACAATTAACATAATGAAATTGTCAACAATAGTATTTAAAATTAATGTCTTCATTATATCTCTCTAATACTCATAACTAGTTCCATCATAAATTGGGGGACTATTTGGATTAAGGTTATCTATTAACCTAACATTGATTCCTTCCATCTTTAAAAAAATACAAAAAAACTATTCCATAATACACGTTAGTGTAGTAGGTATTTATAAACATAAACATTATAACTATATTTAACTAACTTGAAATAGTAAAGAGAAAATTAAATTTTTTTCAGGTATTTGTGTAGTGGAAACCTCATCAAAAACAAATTTTTGGATCGTAGTGTATATGAAGATGGCTAAATATAAGACGGGTGAATTTTTCGATTAAAAACATTCATTTTTAACCTTATTAGAAACTTAGTTTAACAAGTTTAAAAAAATTGTATTCACAAAATGTCTTATGTATTTAAATAGTGATCAGAATTGGCCCTTGGTTTCGATAATACAAATATCGTAATCAAGTAGATTTTAATATGTAAGTCACCATTCATATCTATAAATTGATTCTACCATCACAACATATTGAGTCGTAATCACTAAGTAGTGATAATTTAATTAGAGTTTAATTGTATTCACAAATACAAAAATAATTGTAATCACAATGGTTATGATATATCATTGTAATACAGAAAGAATCATAATCACAACAGTTATTCTATATCACAGTATTTCAAAAGAATCCTAATCACAATAGTTATGATATATCATAGTAATAGAAAAATAATTTATTCCATCTTAAATTTTATAGAGTCGTAATCAGGGTAATTTCATATTCACATAATATTATAGGGTAAAATAATTGTATCATAATCGAATCTATTATGATTAATAAGATACAAATATAAATATGAAAATAATTGTATCACTTTATATTATATGTAGTTGAAATAAAATACTTTTAAAAAAAATTAATACAAATGAATACACTTCTTTTATCCCAAATAGTTGGGTACCCAATAACCTAGGATAAAGGTATCGTATTTTATACAAACAAGGAAATTTTTTCTTTCCCTTATAAGAGACATCACTCGATATGATGATTGGTCTTTATCATTATCCTTGTGAGCCCTCTATATGTTTATCAGGTTCTGTCACACTATCATTGTGTTCCCTCGATGTGATGATCGGATTTTCTATCACACTATCCCCGTGTTCCCTCAATATGATGATCGACTTTTCTATCTCGCTATCCCAGTGAGCCCTCGAACATATTCATGCAATCGTTTGTTATAATTAAAAACTAAAAATGGTTTCAAGTACAAGGAATAATTAATTCAATCTTGTAAGATTTATATCTCTCTCAAACTAAGACATTTGAAAAATAAATTGATCAGCACTTGACTTCCATCTCTTTGAATGACTGTATATTTTTAGGTAGATCCCCAACAATCATATTTTCTTCCCAACGGTCATATTTCTCTTTGTTTCCCACAATGAATTAAACCATGAAAAATTTATTCTGGTATAATAGAAGGTATGATATCCTATTTTTATACACAATTTGTAGTGTAAGAAGTTATTAATTTCTTTAGAAATTAGTTTTGTATATTCAAATTACAATTAAAAGGTGAGTCTGATGGACCTCCTTAAAAAAGTAAATAATATTATTATAATTAATTTCAATATGATTTATTCATTTTCAGTATCAGTATGATGATGAAAAAAAATTTAGATCTAAACACAAAAATAAATTCTTTACATTTATATTGATAAAATTGTCATTTTGAATATATTGGATTCATGTCCATTATGATTATCATATTTAGAAAATATAAGATTATAAATCATAATAATTTTCAAATTATTCTAAGTATGGTAAAATATTTTTTTATAAAATAATGACTAAAAACTTTTGGATACATAAAGTTATTAAAGTAAATATAAATAATGTTTTATTTACTTCCATAAAAAGGAAAATAAACGTTATAATTATAATTTTTGTCTTAATAAAAATTACCTCATTCAGAAAAACAAGTAATAATCCTTTGAAATATTTTTATAAAATGTAAAAAATGGTTTAAAATGAAATTAAATAATTATATGGTAATATAAAAAAACTCTTGAAGATATTTTAATTATATATATATATATATGAGAATAATAATATTCTATCTAAGATAAAAATAAAGTAGGGTTTCCTTAAAAACACCTTTTCAAAATCTTATATAATTAAAGTATGAAAAATGTAGGGGAAAATTTTATTCTTATAAACTAAATAGTGGGGAAGATAATTTAAGGGGTTTTTTTTGATAAGTATCATATAATTTGTTCAATTTATATTCAAGCATAAACAATACTGATTAAAATATGATTGAAACATAAATCAATTACATCAAGTATCACCTTTCCTCATTCATGTTTGAACCTAAAATATAAAGAATATTGATTTATTATATATGATTTCATGAACCAAACTAATATATATCATACTATATATTATTTACCTTTGACATCTTATAACCTATTTATTAATAATGTTTTATTAAAATCATTATTCTATGTGATAACTGCTTCACTTTTAATGCATGTTTCAGTTTGTTAGTCTTGGTTCATGTAAATTGATCATGGTTTAATCATTTCAAGAATTATAATCATTATAAAAATATAATATATATTCAATATATATAATTATAGTCCTCTATAAAACTAATAGATAGATAAATGAATTACATTGTTCATGGAGATGGTAGGTAGTGTGTAAGCATAAAGTTGTTTCCATTTCTATATATAAGGAATGAAAGAAAGGTAAATAATAATTGTTCCTTATAGAATCATTAATATAATATATATACATATATATATATATATATATTATTTTCATTAAATATATCTTTATTACCATACATGTAATGTGGATATGGAAAAATAATAACATCACTTCTTGGAGGTAGTAGTCCACACATATGCATGAGCGACATTATCATTTTCCAATGGTCTCTAAGATGAGAAGTTAGATATGATATTATAATTATAGAAGAATAATTATTTCTTAAATATAATATATAGAATAGAAACCCATTATAATAACCTTATATGAAATATGGTGATGAAAAATGAATTGTATCACTACATGGAGATGGTGTGTGGTACATTTGCATGAGAACTACTTTCACTTCCCATTTACAAGAAATATGGTACATAATTGTGGTTTCGTAATAAAAATTATACAAAAGTATATTTATGAAACTAAATTTATTATTTTATGATAAATACCATTCATTTAGTGCATTTCCTGGAATAATTAAATAGTAAGTATTTTGTTAAGGTGATTACCACTTTTTTGAAACAACCCATTTAGATCCCCTATTAATGACCCTAGGGTTATTATTTTAGGAAGAATAGAACATGTATAATGTTTATAAGGGAATGAATAAGATAAATTGGTAGTTATTTTTCAAGATAGATTGATCTAAGTGGTGTGAAGAAGTGAATGTATGGGTACCCTTTTATAATTAATGGGAGGGGCTCTCTTGGGATTTCTTAAAAGATAAGAATATGATGGATTAATTATCTATCAAAATGATTCCAAATGAACATGGATCAAAATATAATGTAGTAAATGGATAAAATATTATCAACCAATATTTTTTTAGGTTTATGGGATTTTATAAACCATATCTCTTAGTTTAACCCCCTAGTTAACCTATTTTAACCTTAACTGTGGTAATGCATTATTCACATTTAAAGGGTAATAATTTTACTTATAAGGTGAAAATTTTCTCATAAATGACAAGGAGATGAAATTTCTAATATAATATTATCCTCTTTGTCCTATTTTATGTTTTTTATGATTTTTAAATAATTTAATACAATATTATTTTGATAAAATGTCGTTAATGTCAATTTTGATAATATTCATATATTTTGGACATAAAAGACATAAATACAAAGTTAGAATTTGAATATAATCCTTTAAAAAATAAAAAAATTTATTATTAATTTATGAAATTATTAGAACACCATAAATCATTAAATTATATTAGTTTTAATATTTTAAATATCATTTTTTTTATTTTTTTATTAATTGAAGAAATATAGTTTGTGTTTAATAAAAATTTAAGGTAGTTATATAATTAATTAAAATTATAAATAACTTTAACACAAGAATATAATTTCTTTATAATAAAAATATACATTTATATTCATCAACAATTATATTATTCACCTATATTACCCAATTAGAGATATTTTAACATAACAGAGGGAAATTTTTGTATTTTTCTATGCTTTAAATATTTTATAGGTCACTTAAATGTAAAAGTATCCATTAAAAAATTATATTATCTATACAAGGGGATATAGTCCAAATTAAATTCATAAAAAATAATTTAGATTAAAAATGGCGACCTTAACCTTTATTTTTTACATACTTTAACATGTTTTACCCTTTATGAAGGTGATAGATTTTACCACAGTTACTATTAATCAAGTCTAAAAACAAAAAGGACCTATTTTTAAAATTTGAAACTCCCAATTAAAAATATTGAATCAATTTTATGAAATTAAACACATATAATTGTATGAAATTAATTTAAAAAACAAGCACCTAAAACGTGATGAAAATAGTTTAAAAAATACAGTTTTAATATTAAAACTATATATATTATTATATCATGTTTATAAAATTTACATAAATGCTAAAAAATTACTGAATATATAAAATATAAATTTCAATAAAATATTTCATGAATATTGATCAATTTAATTAGTTTATATAGAAATACATTACCCACATAAAAATCGTTTTCTAGAAAAATTTATCTTTCATTTACAATTGATTTTCAATTTCATTTATAATTAATTGATAACAAATGAATTAATAGTTCATTTTATTCATATGTAAACTATATGTTTTCATAATTTAGTTATACCTATTCATACCTTAACATCCAATGGGTTGTTTATGAAAATATAATATTAAATAATAAAATTTTAATAATATATCGTGAATCTTTTAATTTGGGTGTTACGTGTAACACAAGATATTGAATAAATCAATATTATGTATACAGAACTATTTTATAAAGTTACTATGTGTTATAAACCATGATAGAATAACATAAAAATTAGAATAATAAAAAAACCATGACACCATTCAAATATATCACTAATATTATTATAGGGAAACATTACATTCATGAGCCACACCACTAGTTCCCATGCTTAGAAGAAACTAAAATGTTCACTTGAATACTTATATCATTAGATATAAAAATTTTAAAAATTAAATATATGGAAATATTATTCCCCAATCATCATCATCCATACTTATGAGTTCCACTAAAAATCATTCATGTATCACATCACAAAGAACCCATTGAAATAAAATTGGTTTCATAAAATATTATATAGAAACTCATTCTCTTCTTATAGAATGAATGATCCTTGGAAAGAAAATAGGCTTCATGTCCTTTTAAAATGGAATAATATAATTAAATAACTCCTAATATTTATAAGAGAAACACAAAAAAATAAATGGGTATCAAATTAAATTCAACAACATTCATGGTAAACAACATTCAGTGAAGATATTAATTTATATATTATTGACATCATATAGATAAAATTTATATGATAAAGTCAATAATTTCCCCAAAAAAGTTATGAATGGAGTCTTAGTGAATAACCTCAATCATATTGAGGAAATGTAGTGTGTTTCTAGAGTAAAGTAATTATAAATAATATCGTGTCTATATGGATGGGATCATTCAGGAACATAAAATAAGTGAATGTTCATTTCTCTAACAGAAAAAAGAGTTAGATAATATATCCCAATATTTAAGTCAGATTGTCTCATTCTAATAATACCAAATATAAATAATAATATATTTTTAAGGATAATAAATTAGATGAAAAATAATTTTTTGGAATTTTAGAAACAATGATTTGTATATAAGAAATAACCTTGATCTATTAAAATAATTTCAAATGAATATTTTATAAGACTAGAAAAAATAATTTATTTTATAAAACATAAAAATAGAGTTAAATTTTTATTTAAAATGATGATATTATTTTAATATTTTGTTCACATGGAAATTTTTTTAAAAAATATTATTTCTATAATTTGGTGAAACTGGTTCAAAAGGAAAACATTAAAAATTACATTAAAAAATTCGAATACGATAAAGTCAATGAAAATTACTATATTATATTATTGACACATATATAGAGAAATTCACTAAATAATCAAATGAATTTGGACATAGAACAAATAAGGGTTCTCGACCGAAAAAAGGTAGGGTAGATTTCTTTATAATGGGTAAATAATGAGTCGTGGAGGAAAATAAAATAGTTAGAAGAAATTTAAATCCCCCAAAATGACCATATGAGAATAATGTGATATTGGATTTAGAGATAAGAGTATTAAAAAAACATTGATTCATTATCTTTCTAAAATATTCTCAATTTGAAGATGATATTGGCAATGAATCCATTACATTATCGGTAATTTAAGAATCAATTGATCATAAGAGGAATATCATGAAATGAAAATTGAAATCATAAGAAATTGAATATATTTAATAAATTTAATAAATAGGCTGTTGAATAAAATATATTAATAAAATAATTTTTTTCAATATCAAGCATGTATCATGAAATTAAATTATATAAAGGACCTCATACAGGCATAGAGTATTTTGATTGAAAACACCATAAATTATATAGTGTTGAGTTGAAACATAAATTACATGAATAATGAGGATATAATGATAAAAAAATATAAAATGGGGTGTAGATACACCAATAAAATTATAACGTGGTGAATAATTTGAAATATATCTTCGGGCATGTAAATTTGGGACAAAAGACCCTTAACATAACTCATGACTTCAAAATTGTTTTATGAATATCATTTATAGTAAAAGAAAATATTTTACTCGACTATTTATAAACTCTATTAACATCTATAAATTGTTTAGAAATTTATTTTTAATTATTTTCTTCATATATCTTAGTTTATTATAATTTATTTTCAATATTATGTGTGAGTAATCTAGATAATTATCAAATAGTTTCAGAAAAATATTGTTTCTCTTTATTTTTATCTCAATATTTATCATTTAAAAAAAATATACTAAAATTTATTTTTTATAATTTCATAATTTCATTCCATGTTATTTTTTGTTACATTTATTGTAAATGAAATTGGAGACAATCATTTTTCAATTATTTTTAAAAAACAATTGGTGTTATCCCAATTAATTAGTTTAATTGTAATGTTACCATTCTAGTTAAAAAAATCTTTATGTTATCATTTATTTAATAAATTTTCTATAATTATGTTATCACAGTCATCCATGATATAATTTTATATCATTTTTCAAAAGTGTTGTTAGATATAAAAAATCATGAACATTCCATAATTAATGGATGATTATGATTATCAATGTTTTTAATATTTTAATAATACCAAGATTAAAGAAGAGTAACAATATTATATAGAAAATTTTATAGTTTTAAATCATAATTTTATATATGTTAATAAATAAAAATAAAAAATATAAAAAACAATATATGTTATTTCAGGGAGATGATAATCCAAACAATGCACAATCAACATTTTCATTTCTAGAGGAATGAGAGGGGAGAAAGACGTATTAATATATTTGATGTCATAAAAAAAATAATTATAATATATTTAACTTTTCTTACTCAATTTATCTTTTATAATGAATGAATATAAAAGGATGTGAAAAAATAAAAGTTGTCACTTTAAGGAAGTAGTTGTCCACAAAATGCATAAATGATGGTGTCGTTTTTCTTAATAGAAAATGGAAAAATGTGGTTATTAGCTAATCCCATTTATATAATAAAATTATGTATATAATAAATAATTATTTCATTATATATGAATTGGAAAATTATATTTGGGAAATAATTATAGAGAGAAAAAGGATTTAAGAAAAACAATGATCACTCAAGTTAAAATGTTTGTGTTTCCCTCAGAGGATTCATTGGTAATAGAGATATAAATATGATGTATTATGGCTATAGGATTAAAGAAATTTAATAGGTTTGTAATAGAATGATAATTGGAATATTTCTTTGGTGAAAACAAATTATTTCTTTTCTTTATACGGTGGTGAGAGGACCCTTTTATATGTAGTGAAAATTGAATGTGTGTATGTCTGTCATCATAATATAAAGAAAGAACATGAATCACAAGAAAAAAGGCTCCAAAATTTATTACAATGGAGTGGGGGTTATATACAGTTGATCATCCCTCAACCATTATTTTTTACCCATTATTTGAAAATATATCAAATTTTATTACTCTCATAATTTTTACATTTTTTTTCATTTTGCAGTGACAAAAAAATTACCCTTTTAACTTACTATTAAATCATAAAAATAGAATGAACATTCATAAAGAAATTTGAACTACTAATTCTAAATATGAAATTTATTTTTTCAGAAAAAAATTTATAAGTGTAGTAAAAATCAACTTTAAAATTTGCACATGTAATGCACAAAGACCATTTTTTAGAAAAATACTATTTTAAATCCCATAATTTACGTTTATGGTAAAGTTATCATTGATTCGGTTTTTCATGATATTAATTATATTAATGAAAGATACAACCAATTTTATGTGGATATAAAAGTAATCGAAAATTAATTTTAACCAAATAATATATAATTAAAAGAAAAAACTAAAAACATCTTTTTTTAATATTAATTACGTTATTAGAGATTTGTTTTGTAAATTATTAATATTGTTTTAAAATTTATAGTTTTATTACATAAATACATAATTTTATCCTGAAACAAATTATATGTTTATAAGTTATACTTTGTGATATAGTCATAAATTCTGTGATTTTAGTAAAAAGGGTATTTTAAATTGTTCAACTAAAATTCAATTACTTTAAAAACATATCAAAAATTATTCCTAAGATAATTTAAAATTATAAATTCAAAAAAGTAAGTTATTTTTATCAAATTGAAATTATAAATTTTATTTATTTATTTTTATAATTGATAATAAAAATATAATGAAAACTATTTTTTTTCAAAACTTTCTTATAGCATCCTAGAACCCACACTTCCAGATATAGTGATGAAATACACAACTTTACTTTCATGGATTCCATGCGAATAATAGTGACCCAAAATTTTCATATAATCCTTAAAATATCAAAAGGGAAACTTGAATCAATTAAATACTGGAATACATGTTAGGTTTAACATTTTAGATAATTAGTATAAAATAATTCCTTAAAAATTCAAATCATCTTGGAATTAGAAACAACTACTTTGTAAAGTATAAAATAATCTCCCATTATATATATATTTTTTTATTTCACTTTAGGTCATCAAAATCATCATTATGAAATACTTTATACACATAAATCATTCCACATCATTCTTAAGAACCTAAATAAAAGGAAATATAAGAAGTGTGATCTGAGATGGTCAGCAAGGTTAAACATAAGCATTAACAATTAAATTCCACCAATAATAATATAAGGGCATAAGGGTATGGTAACATAATTAAAGTTCACGAGTGAAATAAAAAGAAACTCATGCACATCAAAAATTTAATCATAGAATATTAAAACATGGAAAATCAAATAGTCATCAAAATAAATAATCATTATCCATTTGATATTAATCTCTGTCATTAGAAACATTATAATCATTTGGAAATAATTATGAAAACATGTTGGTATCTTGGAATATCATCACAGTAAAACCTTTTAGAACCCTTACCAGTTAGCATAATCATATGACCGACTTCCAATATTATTTTCTTGAGAAAATAATCATTACCAAATTCATCAAAGTACTATATGGGTTCACTAAACGTATAAATGTAATAGGATGACCAATTTATATTTTGGTGTTCATATCATTAATAATGTACAAGAACCAAATATGTAGAAAATTAATCAAAACTCATTGAAATAACCTTTATTATTTTAAGAATATGATTAATCCATTGAAATGAAGGGTTTTCCACAAAAATCTATTTGAAACATGATTATCCCATGGAAAATAAATGGGTTCCAAAACAATCTCTTTTAAACAGGATTAAACCATGGAAATTAAATGGGCTCCAAAAAAATCTCTTTGAAACATGATTAACCCATGTAAAATGAATGGGTTCAAAGAAATATATTTGTAACATGATTAAACCATATAAAAGAAGTTGTTTCCAAAATAACATCTTTGAAACATGATTAACCCATATAAATTAAATGGGTTCCAAAATAATCTCTTGGAACATGATTAACCCATGGAAAATAAATGGGATATAAAATAATCTCTTTGAAACATGATTAACCCATGGAAAATAAATGGATTTATAAAAATATCCTTGAAATAATATTAACCCATATAAATGAAATGGGTTCCCAAAAGATATATTTGAAACATGATTAACCGATATAAAAAAATGGGGTTCAAAACAATCTCTTTGAAAAATGATTAACCAATGGAAAAGAAATGGGTTCCAAAAAAATATCTTTAAAACATGATTATCCCATATCAAATATATGGGTTCAAAAATAATATCTTTGAAACATGTTTAACCCGTCGAAAATAAATGGGTTTCATATAAATCTCTTTATGAAATAATCAACCTATGGGAAAGAAACAGGTTTCATAACAATCTCTTTAGTACATAATCAACCTGTGGAAATGAATTGGGTTTCATAAAAATATCTTTAAAACAAACATAATCCATACAAATAATTAATAGGGATGGTATAAATAAAAAATATCCCCATTTTATATTAAGTAAAAAAGGTTTTTATGTTTTTTAATTTAAATTTCCTTAAAATATCATTTTAAAAATTCTTGACAAAAATAACCTGTAAACATTCCCAAGTGTCCCATGCCACTTTTAAAAATTTGATGAATAAGACCCATGAAGGAATAAAATTATATAAAACTTATTATATAATTATATTAATGATATTAATGATATTAACTGTAAAATGTTACGTATATACAACTAATAAAAGAATATAGGTGTATAATATAACAAACATTGCAAAGAATAAATTTTTTGACAAGAATCCAATACCACATTCGTGACATTGAAACCTTAAACCCCATGAATGAGTGATCATAAAAATAATTTTTAAAATCTTATAAATTTAAGGATAAGAATCATAAAATACGTTCATGTGATGTATATAAAACACACAACAAAATAAGTTGTGAATCTATAATATATCTCACAGAAAAAAAAAGATATTTGAGAAAAATAATTAGAAGATCATATCATTGGAGTGAGATAAAATCAATGATATAATTTTGTAAAAAATAAATAAATAAAAAAATTAAAATTATAAATAAATAATATTAATATTAGAGGTAATTTCACACATTTTCTTGGCATAACCTAACCAATGACATATAATTTTAACCCATTGAATGGAAATTGAGTTATGAAATCTCTTACTACTTTAGTAACTTCTGAATCATAAGATCCATGCTGGAATAAAATAAATTGAAACATTTAATAACATTAAATAAATTGAAATCATGACATAACAATTGATTGGTCAGTAGATATACTATATAAAAAAATTATGATCATAATAAAAAATATTTATCAATAGGATGTAGATTGAGATTAAACCCCTTACTACTTGAGTAACTTTTGAATCATAATCCACATGAAATAAATAACTCATAATGAAACCTTAAATACCATGAAGATAAATTTATACATGATATAAAACAAAATATGGTAATTATATTCAACATACAAAAGAAATAAGTGGTTAATATGGCAGACGCCTTATGAATGTAAAAGTGAGACAAGAGTCCCTTACCTAGAGTTTAATTTATCATGCTTCTCCTATATATTTCTGAATAATAACGATTTATTAATTATTTAATTTATTTAGAACCTTTTAAAAGTTTCATATTACATTTATTTCACTTAGAAACAAGTTATATATAATTACTTAATCAGTAATGTTAAGTTCGATGTTTTGACCATATTCATTTTGTGTGTCAAAACTGACTTTGATGTGTCGACTATGGATAATGATTTCATTATTTAAATATCAACAAAATATTAACAATGGGATAATTATACCATTTTAAAATATATTATACTTTTAAAATCATATATTAAATATGGTTATTAAAAATTAACCAATATTACAATCCTAGAGACCGTAGGTCATATGTACACATGGGTAATGATCCCATATTTCAATGATCATTATAGAAAGAAGCTAAGTAAGGTTTATCATTACATAATAAAAAAAATATCAAAAATAAAATATTATGTAATTATTTATAATTATATATATATCATTATTTTTATATGGTGATGAAAAATGATGAGTCACAATTCTTCAAAGAGGTGGTAGTCCACATGTCCCTAAAAAATGTCATCACTTTTTCAGTGTGTGAAATGGAATAAAGAAAATGATATATTATATACATAGATAGATAATTATGTCATATAAATAATAAATGTGTAATTAATATCATATATTTTTATTATAACAATCCTTAATATATTCCATGTAAAGGGATAATGTATCACTTTGCTTTGAGCAGGTGATAATCCACACATCTGCAAATAATGTTATTATATTCCCAAAAAATGGAAATAATGAATTTATGTGTTATATAATAATTATAGAATAATTAAGACATTATAAATATGATATATGTCATATAAATATATTATTTCCATCACAATTCTCATCCAAAAAAGGTGGTAAAGGAAAAACAAATGAAATCATTTCGCAAGGCGGTAGATCACTATACACGCAAATAGTGATTTTGTTACATGTTTCGTGGAATTTTTTGTATGGGTAGGTATAAAATATAACATAAAATAATATTAGTATATTTATGATAATATGGATATTATGTAATTATGTAATAAGAACAATTTAATCAGTTGAAGAAGAAATAAAAAAAGTGATTGTTGAAGAATGTTTCCTGTCTTTTGGGTAATTCCTTTTAGATTACACCAATAGACATTGAGGGATTGATTTATTCACTAATTGAGGTTTATAAGATGATATTAAGGATGTTTAAAGATTTTATTGTCCTGGTTTAGATGACCCAATGGTATTTATATAGTTTTTATTAGAGGAGGGGGTGGAGAGGAGGTCATTTATGAATGGGAAAATGACCCATTGGGTATTAATAAAAAGATTTGAGTTCTCCCTAGATTTTACAAGTCCTGATAGGGTTAAAAATATTACATTATATATAATTAGATTTTTAATAGTCAAAATATGGCCATAAAAAAATTTATACAAATTTTGGGTCATTTTTAAACCTTATATACTAAGTTTAATCATTAATCAATCTCAGTTTTACCTTAATTGATGTAATTAATTTTCATTACTTTCACTAATATTATTGGTAAAAAACTAATTTATCGTTAGTAAAATTTATAAATTTTGATTATTATACATATTTAATTCATTTTTCCAATTCTAATCACATAAGTGGTAGAAATTAATTTCAAATTAATCCCATATGTGGGACGAGACAACGAGTTTTTTCAATAGAAAATTTCAAATGTTTGAAATGATTTTATATAAAATTTCAATTAAAAATTGATTCCAATGGCCTAAATTGGTTTTAATTTTATAAAATTTATCAAATAATACATTAAAACAAATTAAAAATATAATCTAACATTATAATTTATTTAGAAAAAAAAAACAGTTTTCAATTAAAATTTTGTATCATTCACTATTCACCAAAATATGAAATTTATCAGAAAAATAACAAAAAAAAAATTAAAATTAAAATTTTATATTTCATTTTCAAAAATGATTTTAAAATTTTCAAGTAAAAATTATAAATTTGTCAAAATTTAGTTTTAATACAAGTCTTCCATTAAAATATGGCAAACCTACATTTTAAAAATATACATCTTTTGAAGTATAAAATTGGATTTATTCTTATCTTATGACTATAAAACATAATTGATGTTTAAAAAAATTATTAAATATATAACATGTAAATTTAAATAATATCTTTCGTTGATAGTGATTAATTTAATTTATTAAAATAAAACCACTTTCTCGTCATTAAAATAGTTTTTCATAAAAATTCATTCTTTATATTCAATTTTTTTCAATTATAATTAAATAGTCCCAAAATGATTCATTATATAAACATGTGTAAACCATATATTAGAAATCTAGTTAGATATATTCATTCCCTCTACTCCAACTACAATGTGATAACTATTTTGTTAAATAAATAATATTAACAATATATTGTTTCACTGTAAGACTCGCCCATTTATGTAAGACAAGTTATCGAAGAAACTCAATGTAATGTGAAATTCTAGATAAAATGATGTTGTTAACAATGAAATATAAAGAATGTATTGAGTGTAACAAAATATATCAATGAATTTAAATTAATTTTAAAGATATTTATTAAAAACTCAAGATGTCATGTCCTCCCCCCCTTAAAATGAATTTATCTATAGAAAAATTTATTTTTTATCAAAGGATTCAAATTTTTAGAATTACATTATTGAAAACCACATCGCAAAAAGTGTTAAAGAAATATCCACTTAAAAAGAGAAAGTGGAAGATATAAATTTCACTAGAATTTATGCATAATTAGTATTCAACATAAGGAGAAATTTGGTTGGTAATTAAAATATTCATTTAAATTGAAAAACTAATTACCATGAAATAATAGAGATTTATATAAAGTGTAGCCAATATGTATTCAATGAAGAAAAAAACAATAGACCAAATAAGTGGGAAATAATTCATTGATATCATCAGAAAATATTTCTATAGGATAATATTTTATTCTGAGATTATTTTCTTAAATTTGAAGGGTTCATTCACCATATACAGTAAGATAATTTAGAAAATATATTTACATGACAATTGAATTTCATCCTTTACCAAAATATCATCTTTTCCATCAAATTATGAGTATTCAATAGGATTTTTTTCACACCATAATCACTAAAGTAAAATTTTAAAGACCACATAATTGTAAAATAGATTAAAAGTTATTCCTATTATATTTAATCATTACCCAATCCCAAAATACTGATAACATAGTAAGATAATTCCCAAAATGAGTAAACCTTAAAATGATTCATTAATATTTAAAACTAATACCCAATTTTCATACCGAACCATTCAAAAAATAATTATCATTAAAATTATTAAGTCATTTTCTCACTAAGTTATAATCCTAAATATTATAAGTAAGTTATAATATAATCTTTCAAGAGAATTAAACCATTACACCACAAATAAAATCCCATATGTTTCTAAAATAAACACAATCGTGTCATGTAATAATTTTATACTAAATAGGACATAGTGTGGGACAGTGGTAGGTGTGAAACCTTTATCATTATTTGATCATGAAATAAAGCCCCACTGCCTCACCCAATGCGATGGGTTGCCTCCTGGGATACAGGTTATTCCCCATTATTTCTTTAATCCGGAAAATAAATCCTCCAAATAAATCTTCATGAGGATTCTAGGGGTTAAGAATTTCTCAACCCGAAAAAATGTCTCCAAAAACATCATTAATAACCTCAACATATTTACTACTTAAAAACCTCATGTTGGGTTCTTATATCTTTTAACTTATGATCAACCTTAAACACATAGTTTTATGACTATATCCCTAACTCCTAGTATAACCTCATATGAAATCATTTTAATCTCTAAAAACATTCAAACTAGCCTTTGATACCATCTAAAACACACCAAAACCCATACTCCTGGATCCTGTGTTGAAATCAATGAATTTAAATTACTAGCTTTGATGCTGATAACTGTGTCCTAAATTTTTCATCTCAACCATAGAACATTAAAATGAAAACATGGATCACTTACATGTTTGAGTAACTTTTAGGTTTAGAGTTTCAAAGAATTAAGAAAAACTCACACCTAAACAATTCACATCATCTTGGAATCATAAAAAACATGTTCATAAAGTTAAAAATCATATCATATTATAACATAATTCTATGATTTCACATTTTTTCATCAAAATAATCCTTTTGAAAAAAAATTAGACATAAATAATTCAATATAATTCTTTAAAAACTGGGGAATGGGGAACCTAATAAGGGTGATCTCAGATTCTTAGTAAGGGTAAACATAAGAACTAATAATTAAATGTCATCAACGATTATAAGAATGAATAATTGTATGATGTCATAATCAATTTTCCTAAGTGAAAAATAAAGGAACTCATTCCCATAAAAACATGGATCATAAAATATGAAAACATGGGAAATGAAACAGTCCTCAAAATCGATAATCACGAGCCATGTGATATATATATTTTTTATTAGAAACATTATAATCCCACAAAAAAGCATAATAAAAACATGTTATTATCTTGAAACATCATCTCATATAACCCTTACAGAATCCTTACAAATTGGAATAACCATATGGCCCCCTTCCAATATAATTATCTAGAAAACAATCATTCCCCAATGCATTAGAGCACCATCTGGGTGCACCCATTGTAGAATCTATGGTAGGTTTACCCGACCATATTTGAGAAAACCCACCATTTAAAATTTCTATGAACTAAAAACATAGAGAATTCATCAAAACTCATTGAAACTACCTTTATTGTTTTTGTAATATGATCAACCCATTAAAAGGAATCGGTTTCAAGAATAATATCATTGAAATGTGATTAACCCATGGAAAATAAATGGGTTCCAAAATAATCTCTTTGAAACATGCTTAAACCATGGAATGGAAATGGGTTCCAAAACAATCACCTTGGAAATTTATTAACCCATGAAAAATAAATGGGTTCCAAAACAATTTACTTGAAACATTTTTAAGGCATAAAAAAGAAATGGGAATCAAAAAAATATCTCTGAAGATTGATTAACCCATGTAAATGAAATGGGTTCCAAAAAAATATCTTTGAAACAAGTTTAACCAATAGAAAAGAAATTGGTTACAAAAGAATCTATTAGAAACATGATTAACCCTTCAAAAATAAATGGGTTCCAAAATAATATCTTTGAAACATGATTAACCCATGGAAAATAAATTGGTTCAAAAAAATATCTTTGAAACATGGTTAAACAATAGAAAATAAAATTTTTCCAAAATAACCTCTTTGGAATATTATTAACCCATGGAAAAGAAATGGGTTCCAAAACAATCTCTAGAAAAGATTATTATCCCATGTAAAAAATGGTTTCAACAAAATATCATTGAAACGTGACTAAACCAAGGAAATTAAATGGGTTCTATAATAATCTATTTAGCACATAATCAACGTATTTAAAATCAATGGGTTTTATGATAATCTATTTAAGATATTGTCAACCTATGGAAAAGAAACAGGTTTCATAAAAATATATTTGAAACAAAAATAATTCATCCAAACAATGAATGAGGGTAATATCAATAAAAAATATCCCCAATAGAGGATAAGTAACAATAAGGGTTTTTGTTACTGATGAATGTAAATTACCTTAAAATATCCTTAAAAACATGAGTAATATAATGTTTAAACATTCCAAAGTATCCCAAAACACAACGAAACATTATAATTAAAATCCCTATAAAGGAATAACATTACATTAAACTAATAATATCTTGAGAATAACTATATTCATGATATAACATGTCAAATGAAAATTATATATGACTCATAAAATTATATAGGTGTATAACATAACAGGTGTAAATAGGAAGGAAAATGGTGAAAAAAATCTAATACCACATTGGTATCATTGAAACTATAAACCCAATAAAAGATATGTCATAAAAAGGATATGTAAAACATTATAAATTTAAGGATAAGAATTGTCCAATACATTTATGGGTATTAAATATGGGATATAAAAAATAAGTTTATATGGAATATATCTCAAAGATATAAAAGTGAGATGATAAAAACACTTAGAAATATCATATCATTGGAGTGAGATTAAATCAATGATATAATTATATGTGAATAATGTACATCCTCCAAATAAAATTTTAAATTCATACTAATAAAATCATATGTCATTTCACACCTATTCATGGCATGACATGTCCAATGAAATAAAATTTTAACACAATAAATTGATTGATAGGCAGAACCGCATATTGATTAGAGGCTTCAATATGGGGAAGATTAAAATGGAGGAATACATGCAATCTTGGTACATCTTGGAGAAACATTATGAAGAAATATTGAAGGAAGATTCTGGCACTCTGTTAAATTTGGTTCCATGGATACTACTTATGGATTTTGATTCTAAGGGACATAAATTATTCTTTAACAATAATGTAATATCTTTTAGTGTTTAAACTACCTTATTGTGAAGATTATAACTTCCCCCTAAAAATTGTTTGGAAATAATTTTTTTTTGTTGGATATAGTTATGAAATTCTATATCCTTGAGAAATTATTGAATCATGATATCTTGGATATAATAAGATCAATTGAAACATTTAATATCATGAAATAATTTTAAATAATAATATAAAAAGACAAATGGATGTATATACGACATC
The DNA here is from genome assembly GCA_963277665.1 of Viscum album. Classification (NCBI taxonomy): domain Eukaryota; kingdom Viridiplantae; phylum Streptophyta; class Magnoliopsida; order Santalales; family Viscaceae; genus Viscum; species Viscum album. Next base: position 182,646,506 of record OY728121.1, read on the forward strand.
TAAAAATATTGATGTGCATAATAACAAATATGTCTCAATGGGATGGAAATTGAGACGAATCCCCTTACCACTTGTGTAACTTTTGAATCATCTGCCTCGTGAAATAAATAACATCAAATGAGACATTAAATACAATGAAGATAAATGTATTAATTATATAAAACACATTATGAGAAGTATATATACCATGTAAAATAAATAAGTGGTGAATATAGTATATGTCTCGTGAAAGTAAATGTGAGACAAGTATACCTTACCTTGAGTTCATTATTAAATTATTCTCATCTATATTTATTAATAATAAACTTCTATTAATTATATACTTACTTCATATAACTTTTCATGTTTATTATTAATTTTATTGCACTTAAAAACAAGATATATTCAATTACATAATCAATAATGTTATGTCAGATGTTTTCACCATATTCGTCTTATGTGTCAAAACTAACTTTGATGGGTCAACTATGGAAAATGAGGTCATTATTTAAATATATACATAATAAAATATAGGAAATTATTATCACATATTTAGGTAAATTATACTTATAAAATCATACATGAAATATGGTTTTGAAAAAGGAACCAACGTTATAATCATGGAGATAGTTGGTCATACTCACACATGAGTAATGTTCCCATCATTCAATAATCAGTATGGAAAGATATAATTTAACATTTATCTTTCTATGATAACCATTATATCATAAATTCCATATTATTTAATTATATTTAATTATATATTATTATTATTTTATATGTGGCAATGAAAAAGGAAGAATCACATCACTTCGTGGAGGCGGTAGTCCACACATCCACGAACGACATTATCACTTTTTCAGTGTGTGAAATGGAAAGAATAAAATGATATATAATATTTAAATATATACAATTACATAATTAATATAATAAATATGTAATTTATATAGTTTTTTTAAAACCATATGTAATACATTATATGTAATGGGTGGACGTATTACATCGCAATGAGGAGGTGGAAGTCATCACGTCCACAAACGATGTTATCATGTTCCCATAAAATGGAATGTATGAAGGTATGTGTTATGTAATAATTAAATAAGTAGTAATAAATCATAAATATCATAAATATCATATAAAATAGTTTTTCCATCACAATTACCAACCATAAGATGTGTTAAAAAAAATCAATGACAACGTTTCGTGAGGCAGTATTTCTCCACACACACAAATGGTGAATTTGTAGCACATTTGATGGAAGTGTGTGTAGGTTTAGGTAGAAAAAATAAAATAAAGAACATATTAGTATATTAAGAATAATATTTTTATAATATAATAATAAAATGAAAATAATATAATGGGTGTAGGAAGAAATAAAACAAAAGTGATTATTGAAGAATGTTACCTCTTTTTCAGGTAACTCCTTTTGGTGTACACCAAAGAACATCCTCAGATTGCTTTATGAAACCATTGATCCTTCTAGTATGAGATGATGGATTTTGGGAGATTAAATTGGAATGTTTTGGATGATCCAAATGGAATGAGCGGTGTTATTGAATAAGGATGAGAGGAGGCCTTTTATATGTGGGGAAAATTACACATTGGGAATTCTTGAAAATAGATGAGTGCTACCCACATGTTACTTGTACCCCAAGGGTAAAAAATGAAACATTATAGATCCTTATAGTCTCAATGTCTTAAATATGTCCATAAAATTTATACCATTTTTGTGTAATTATTACACCTTATATTCCATGTTTTAAAATTAATTAAGCTCGTTTTTACCTAAATCACTCTAATTAATTTCAATTAATTTCATTAATATTTTCGGTAGAAAAATAATTTTCATTACTAGACATTATAAATTATTATGATTCAAAATATGGAATCAATTTTTCCAAATTAAAATCACATAAGTGTCACAAATAAATTTAAAATTAATCCCACAAACTAGACGAGACCACAGGTTTTTCAAGAGAAAATTTCGAATGATTAGAATGTTTATATATCCATTTTCAATATTAAATTTATCCAATAAACATAATCTTTTTAAATTATATAATATTTATCTAATTTTACTTTTAGACCAATTAAAAATATCATTTAACCTTATAATTTATTTAAAAAAATGTAATTTATAATTAAAATTTGGTGTCATTCACTATTCCTCAAAATATGAAAGTTCTTAGAAAATACAAAATATTAAAAAAAACTAAAATTTGATATTATGATTTAAAATATGATGTTTATTTTTTAAAATTAAAATTTTAAAGGTTTCAAAATTTAGTTTTAAAACAAGTCTTCTATTAAATGGCATTAAAACTCCATTTAAAAAATATATAGATTTTTATGCCTAAAATTTGATTTATTCTTATCTTAAGCCTATAAAACATATTAGATGAGTTTAAAAACATTTTACAAAATATAATAAATATAAATTTAATTAATATTTTTCACTATTAGTGATTAATTTAATTTTTTGTGAAAAAACAACATTTTGGTCATAAAAATAATTTTTCATAAAAACACATCCCTTATATTCAATTGGTTTTAATTTTATATTTTAATTAAATGGTCACAAAATGATTTTTTATATGAAAATTTGTAAACCAAATATTCATAATATATTTAAAAATATTAATTCTCATTGTTACAATGTCTTGGTGATGACTATTATGTTAAATAAATAATATTAATAATATATTGTTTTCTAGTAAGACTTGGCCATGTGTGTAACACAAATTATAGAAAAAACTAAAATTTATATGAAATGAAATATAAAAATTATCTTCTATACAGTGTAAGATAAACTATTCATCTCTTGTAAATTAATCTATCAAAGAATTTATATTTATTTTAAGGATCTCTCTTAAAAACATTTGATGTAACATTACTTTTTATACTTTAAGTCCCTTTAATTTTATTTCATATACATTAAAAAGTAATTTTTTGTTGAGATAATTATTCATAAATATAAATATTAAATATTATAATAAAAAAGTTTGTGTTCAATTTAATTTATTAAGGTGAAATAGAATATCTTTTTCAAAAAAATTAAAAGGCATCCATTATTTAAAAAACTCATCAAATACGGAAAAATATTATGTAATTATTTTAATTATAATTATAATTTTAATTTAGAATATTTATATTCTCTATTAATTTTATAACATATATTGGTTCTTTTTAACTGGTTGTTGTGTTATTTTGGTATTCGTGTGACATAATATATCGAAGATGGTAAAAATTTAAAGAATACAAAATATCAGTTTTTTACACTCTACCCCCCTTTAATAAAACGTGTGCCAGAAATGTTAATTATTTATCACTGATGAATATTGGTGTGGGCATTAGTAATATATTCATCATTCAGGATTTAACATATAATATAACTTCTTCCTTACTCTCCTTGGTTATACCAAGTTACATATCATTCCTCAAACAATATTAATCATTCTTATAATTATATACCCATGTATTATATATTCTCCATAAAATACCTTTCCCAAAACCATTTTATTCTCAAAAACATTATACCATATTGAAATCATATATTCTTCTAAAAACTGACTCTTCTATTTAACCATTAGTTAATAAAGTTACACACTATATAATATATGTTATTATTACAAAAATGAGAAAATATTCACCATTATATCATGGATCACTTTTTCATTTAATAAATAATAAATTCCAAGGATTTTAATAATATCTAATTCACTTTTCCCATAATCAGTCATTTATTTAAACATAATGGTTATACATCCATCAATCATGTGTTCTTAAATACATTCTCCCAAAAGTATAAAATCACATATAATAGTTATTGAAACCATTTAATATATGGTTCCATATCTTTAATTAAAAACTATAAAGTATAATCCTTATATTTCTCATGTAATCCTCAAAATGAATTAAATATACTAGAATATATTCTATCAATATAAATTATTAATGAAAGTATATATGTGTTTCAAGAATTAATTTCTATTAATATATTAACCTCACTAACTTTGGTAAGACATAGAAACTCAAATTTTCCATCATATTGAGCATATAATAAAATTCATAACCATATAAGTATTCTCTCATATTCTATTATAGTAAAGAGTGGATTCTAGATACCTAATTTCTTAGATTTATTTTCATGGTCCTGTTTCAACAAAATAGTAATAATAAAAATTTTATGATAATATCACAAATATGAATATCAAAATATTTATCTAAATATTTCATACCCTATGACACCTCCATTTTTTAAATATGAAACTTTTTGTTTAACCAATGACCATATTTATTCATTACTTGGTAATAAATTTTCATTTTATTATTAGTTTCTATGTCTAATTATTTAAAATCCAACAAAAATCCTTTGTAATGTTTAATTAGAGATATTAGGCATTAACATTATATTTTCCGTGGGGGGGAGTCAAAACATGTGTATAGTTATAGATATCTGACATGAACTAGATGATAGTTGGGTTATTACCTAACATTACTTTTAGGGTTATTACACCTCGTTACATCTGTTCTAAATCATACATCCTCCAATAGTATCGAGACAAGGATTTTGTTACAAGAAAAATCACATAATATCTACATTAAAAAAATCCATGATGTTATCTAATACATATACTTATCCCTTAGAATTATCCATGGGGTTTTCGCTAATGATATCTATTTATATCTTTAAAATAAATCAATTAATCTATTAAATTAACTAAAAACTACTTTGATTCTAGCTATAATATCCCAAACTAAACATATATTTAATTTAAATCATCTCTATAATTTAAACTCTACATCTCTTAAAAATAATCTCACAATCAAAATAGTTTAATGATTGTTTTTTAGGACTAACTACATAAGAGACTTATTTTATAATACTTGTGAACATTTCCCCTTAATTGAGTCACACACATCACCTTTTAAATTTATATTCATAGCCTATGGTATTGGAATTATAATAAAGGTGTGCACTTATATACTCAGAAAGGGTAAAAATATGTTATAAAAATCAAATATCAATAACGATAATTAGATAATCATATGGGTATAATCAAGATACGTAAGATTCATATATCCAACAGTGCATAAATCATAAATCATAGTTTAAGACTTTCCATAACATAATACATGAATCAATATGGTGTGGAATTATGATTTAATAAGCTTTAACCAAAATATTATAACATAATAATGATAATAAGAATAATAATTTGATATCTTTTAAATATGGTACAAACATTTTGGAAGGGATAAATTTAATTCATCATGCACACCATCAATGAACATTCTTATGAGAAACAAGAATTTTATAATAATTACATATCACATGATATTGAAACTGCTAACTAATGAATGAGAAGGTGATACTAGACCCCACTCACCATCATTCATACTAATGAGTTCCACATGTAAGTATTTCACTTATCAAGTCATACAGAACCCAAGGAAATGAAAATGCATCAAAAAAATTCAAATAAAAAAATAACTTTTTATTTAATGAAGAACCAATGGAAATTAAATGGGTTTCATATCCTTTTTAAATAAAATCATATAATCAAATTTTTTATAATCATAATAAGATAATAATATGGGAGATAAGTTGTAATTAAATTTTATTTAGTAACATTAAAGGTAAAAACAATTCAACTAACTTAATAAATCATGTGACATTTTCACCATAGAGATAATGGTTATATGGTTAAGTCAATAATTAACCTCAATAAATAGATGTATATTATCTTGGTGAAAAAAATTCTATCAGATAATGTAAATATACAATATTCATAGAGGAAATACATTGGAAGACAAATCATGTCTACACACAATGGTTCATTAGAGAAGACCAAAGTAGTGAAGTTTTATTTATTTGAAAATAATGGTACATATGACAACAAGTGAAAGAATGTGGATGGTTTCATTTGATTAATATACTCCATAAATATTTGGATTGGTCAAGGTATAATTACTTAAATATGAAATAAAAATGGAGTTTCATAAAAATATCACGTGAAATAAAAAATTTCCTTAAAAATTCTATATTATTTTAAATGAAATATTTAATAAAACTAATAGATAGATAATTCCTTTTGAATAAATTATATCATATAGAGAATTTTTCATATTATATGATAAATTAGTCAACAAGATGCGTTCACATGGAAAATATTTAAAACAGATGTTTTTACACATTGAGGAAAATAACCCATACAAAAAATGATTAAATTTTCCTTAAAACATTAAAATAAGCTAATGATGAAGAATATTTCACCAATTAATTATATATGTATATATATTTTCATTCAAAAAATAATCCAATGAATATGGATAAGGAAAAAATAGAGGTTATTGACAAAAAAAATTCTAATATATGTTTCTTTATAATGTGTAAAAAATGCGCAATGGGAAAATAAAATATGGATAGGGAAAGTAAAACCCAAAGAATGACAAGAGGATAATAAAGTAATAGGGTTTACCAATTTGGACCTAAGAAAACATACCCTTATTTTACACACTTTTTATGAATTAAAACATTACATTTCATTACAAATGATATCCCATGGACCAATCAGTGTGGTATATTTGTTGATTTTCTACGTAATCATCTTATTTTAGAATACTTGATATCATATAACCTTAAACTAACTATTCTAGAAACTATTATAGAAATATAATTATTAATACCCTGCCTAATAACCTAGTGATTGACATCATAAAAATTTTTGAGCTCAAATTATTAGTAAGAATTTATTAAACATTTCTTTAAGGATGAGTTCATAGGAATATGTAAAATGGTGAGAATAAGATAAATATCATTACATCATGGGTGATGAACACAAAATAAATGTGATCCTCAATGTACATGTAATTAGAATGTAAATCCAAAAAATATCTGCATGGAAATATAATAGTTATAATATGGATCAGAATAAATTTACATAAATGTTTAATCATGATAATATAAGATCACATTGCTTAAAATCCATTAAAAATGGAACAAAAAATAACATAGGGAAACAGTTGGTTCCTGAGCCACAACTTTATTTTCCATGTTTATGAGAAACAAAAATGTACTCATGAATACCTATCTCATTGATATAAAATCATATCAAATGCATTGGTGGGTGAAAAAGTACCCATTGTCCATTCATCCATACTTATGAATTCCACATAAAAATCATTCGACTTTAAAATAAAAAAGAACACATGGAAATAAGAATGAGTTTTATAAAAAAAATTGAAATTATTCACTTTTTATAAAGAACCAATGAAAAATTCATTTCTTAAATCATTCAAATGTTATAAAACACCATCATGAACACGATCATTTGATATCAAAAACCTGATGACAAAAAATAATCAAATATTAAAGGATAATTATAGGGTGAATCATGAAACCTAAGTCCATTTGAGGTAGTAAAAATTCAATATATATGGATAAATGAAAACTAATTCTTTAAAATATTATTCCTAGAAACATATTTAATTCATCGATGTAAAATAAAAAGGTATGAGTCTCTTTAAAAAACGTATAATTTTTTAAAAATTGAAAATAAATTTTTTAATGGAAATGGATTTGGATCAAAAGAAATTATTTTAGAATAAATATATATTTTTCATATTTTAAAACTGAATTTCATTAAAAAATGATGTTCACAAATAAATTGTATAACTCAATGAATGGAATTTTACTTACAAGCCCCCTTATCCTTACCATTGATTTTCATGGATGTGATTTAACCTCATGTGGCATCAAAATAAAAATTCTAATTTACTATTTAAGAACTTTATTTGTATATATTTCCATTTATATGCTTAATTAGTAATAATTATTCATATTATTTAGATTTTTGTAATCTATTTTCAACATTGAGTGTTAATAATCCTAAATATCTTGAACTATGTTCATAAAAATTGTGTTCATCTTCTATCATATCACAAATTTAATCTTTTAAAAACCATTAATGGTACTATAATTGATTTTTTTTATAAATTACAATATAGTAATAATTTTTTTACCTGGGTGTTTTATTAATCCTTCATGAATATTAAATCGACGTTGAACTTGTTTTGGGTTATTGAATGATTTTTATGTACTTCCATATAATGGTCATTAAATTTTTTTATGTATAAATTACCATATTAATGATATATATTAATTATATATATATATATTATATATTAATCAAATATATATATATAAACTTCCTATGATGGTTGTATTGGTAAATAAGACATGTTTATTATTGGAGGAGGCAGTCTGCACACATGCCTAATTCACTTTTTTCATAAAGGAAGAGAGAAAGGGGGTTAATAATTGTACCATGATTATAATTACATATTATTATAGTAAGGATATTTATGTAATTTTTTTATATGGTGAAAGTAATTTTTATGAAAAATTAATGCATATAAGAAAAAAAGAAAATAGGAAGAAATGTTTTGAAATATATACCACAATACATGGGTTATCTCATTTACAAAGGGGGTTAACCTTTGAGGTATGTTCATTTGAGAGGAAAATCACCTATTTAATTTGTCTAATAGTTTGTAAAAGATGGTTGGGTAGAGTGTGGTATGGATAAATAGGGGTTCAGTGTGGGGGGAAATGAGGAGAGTTGTGCCGCTTTTATAAGTGAAAAGCACTCTCTCTTTTTTATAAATACCAAAAAAATCAATAATGGAAAGTCAATCTTAAGAAAAATATATCAATAATTGATAAATTGAAGATATGATAAGAGATAAGGTTAATAAAAACCTAAAACACTCAATTAAAAAACGGTGTTAACATGAATTCCCCTTTATCAATTATGTTATGATTTTTTACCATTTTATTTTTTACCACGGTATCTATTTTTCAAAAGGGTAATTTATCTTTTATGCTCAAAAATTGTGAATTATTATATAAATTGGAGCAAAAAAATATAATATTATAAATCCATGTTTTAATAAATTTTTAAAAGTGATACAAATTATTTTTAGAATACTAATTTTATAATGTGTTAGAAGAAATACATTTTAAAAATATAACTTACATTCAAAATTTTCATAAATTAGATTATAAATTAAAATGAAAAATCTAGGAATTATCAAGTCACATATAAAATACATTTGTATTCTTACAAAATGTTTCATTAATTTCCAACTCTTAGTATTACATTAATAATGTTATAAATATAGTGTTTTTTATAATAATGGTATTTTTCATTATTAAACTAAAAATAAATCTTTTTAGAATAGTCCCAAAAATTATTCTTATACTAATAATTCCATAAAAATAAAAAAATGATGTTAATTTATTTCAATTCACATTTTAAAATTTATAAATAATATTTTTATTTAAAAATATAAAATATATTGAGAACTATTTTAATAGGAACATGAATTTTGGAATATTAACAATTTATTTTATTATAAATTAATAATTAATCTGCTATTAAACCATTATTCATATCCAAAGTACATTATAAAAGAAAAGAATTCAATTTTTGAATGTTATGTTTTTTAATTTCTTAACTAAACTAGTTGAGTTTATATTTAATATGAAGTTTGTTATGTTTTCATTATTTTATATATATATATATATATAATTTTAATTATATTTTGTAATTATTTTATCAATATTTATACATTTAAATTATGTGACTACCATATAACGTTCTATATTTTTTTGGGTTTTAGTGTTTCAAATTGATAAAAGTATTTAAAATAGTTTTTATTTCACTGGTAAAAACTCAATCTTTATATTTTAAAAAATTAAAAAAATTCCTCCATCATCATTTTATTTCCTGGAAGAAAACAATTGAGGTTTATTTTCTCTTATAACATCCTCTTATTCCCATTTAGCCTCCTCAAATATACTATTTCATCATATACTTTTTTCTATATTAGTGTTATTTATTCTCATATCCTTATATCTTTGAATTAATATTTACATGGGTTGTTCATCCTTTGAATAGTCAGGTTCTTATTTTAGACCTTCCATGCTTAGTAAAAGTGATGGATCTTATATATACTTCCTTAAAAGAGAAATATGGAACACATCACCCAGCTAATATATGTGTGGAGGGACTGATAATAGAAACTCTACGACCCTGACATGATCAATGATCTTGAAGGGTTTTATATATTTAGGGCTTTTCATCCATTTCATCCCAAATATCTTAACCTACATCCAAGAATATATTCAAATGAATATCTAGTAATTAACTTTAAACTATGTATCTCTTCAATGATTATTTTAATGACTCTCCAATAAACTTTTTCTTATATTCATTGTTCACTAAAATGTTTGATACTTATCCAACGTTTATTATAAAAGGTTTACAACCCTAAAATTCCTCTCTCAAACATCATCCAAACATGTTGGAGTCATTCATATCTTCCCAAAAAGAGCCTCATATATTGTCATACAAATTATAGAATGAATACTATAGTTATATGAGAACTATACTAGAGGGAGTGGTTTATCACATCATCCTTTAAAGTCCATCGAAAGGAATCTCATTATATCCTATAGAGTTTAAATTCCCCTCTTAGACTAACCATCTATATGTGGAGGATAAACAGTTATATTTCTCATCTTTGTCACTAAAATTTCATAAATACTTCTCCAAAATAATTTATAAATCCATATATCTAGATCAGATACAATTGAAATAAGGAATCCATGTATCATTACAACATTTGTTAGGTATATCATGGTGATTTGGTTAAAAGAGAAATCTTATTCAATGAAAAAAGACACTAAATTGGTAAGGTAGTTGTCTATAACCCAAATAGAAATAGAGAATTTATATGATTTTGGGATTCCTATGATTAAATACATGGTTCTTCTTCATTTAAATTATACTTTGGTTAATAGTTTCAATAGGATCTTAGACTTTTATATTTCATCCTCAAATTTCTAGTACACAATGAATCGTGATAAGAATTTTTTAAATTTCTCTCTTCATGTTGTCCCAACAAATTTTTTTTATTATAAAATTATATATCTTCTCTATTATTGTATTAATAGAAAATAATGCTACATGGGAATCATCTAAATGATACCACTTCAACAATAGTTCTTTAGGGGATACATATTCTGGTTACAAACCTTATAAATCCATATTTATCAAGGTTTTACTCTGAAATATTATCTACCTTTTTTCTATATCTCTACTTAAAATTTCGAGGATTATTTTATCTTCACGTGAAATAATAGTTATGTAGTCTCTTGGGAAAGATATGATTAATCACATTCATTTATCCCTTCTATTTTAAACCTTTTAAAATCTTGGAATATTTGGTCTCTTTAAACTCATGTCATAGATAAGGTTACATGATATTACCTTCAGAAGGCATCAGCCACCTTGTTTTCCATGCCAAGGTGTAAAAGTATTAAGCATGCATAGACTTTAATAAGTTCCAATAATATCCCTTGGATAATATTTAAAAAATTTAGTCTTGATATATATATATATAGGAAACTCTTATGTCTGGTATAAATTCTAAACTTTTCAATGTAGAGATATAATAGAAAATTATTTAATGAAAATATCACCATTTCAAGCTCCAAATCCTGCATTAGGTAAATTTTCTCACGATTCTAAATATTTCACAAAGAATAAGTAATTATATTTTAATTTTACATGAGTGTGAATGAAAATAAATTTTTTATGCATCAATGTGTATTACAAAACCCTCCCCTCTGTAGGTTAATGTATGTAGAGGTGTTATTTCCAATCTCTTCTTCTGTTACCTAAAACAATCTCTCAAATTATTCTATCCAAAAGAACATCACTCTATTTGTTTTTAATATGGTTACTAGATTCAATATTCAGGAGGAGTATCTTAAAATGGTATATGGTATAGAATTAGCCTACGAAAATTATGGATCATAGTGACTATGGTTAGTCTAGGACATTTTTAAATAACTTCTATTGTTTAAGGATCCAATGATATGACCCTATTTGTGATTAAATAACCAATTAAAGACATATTTGGTATCCAAAATTTACATTTTTTAAATTTTATATACAAATTATCCTTTATTATGGTTATCAAAGTAGTCTAATAATTATTTTCATGATCTTACTTACAATTTTTGAGTATATAAGAATAACATATTTAAAGAAAACTGTTAACTTATGCAGGTAGTCTCTAAAGAATCTATTCATTATATCCATATAGATGGGTGGATAATTACTCAATAAAAATAGAATCACTATATACTCATAGTTTATGTGCCTCAATTAAAAATCTATCTCTAAAATATCCTACTTATTTTCCCCTTAACTGATCATATCCTAATTGGAGGTCAATATTTAAAAGGTAATAAGTTCCTATGAGTTTATGGAATAGGTATTTGATGAGGGATAAAGGTTATTTATTCTTAATTGTGATATTTTAGAGAGAATTATAGTAATTGAAAATATTAATAGATCCACCCTTCTTGTTGAAAAAAACAAATTGGTTCATCCCATGTTGAAGAACTAAAGAGCCAGAACTATTAATCTGTTTGGGATTTTGGGCCATTGGTTTGGTCCTCGAGTCCTTCAAGGCCTTCAGGCCACCCATGGACTTAGGATTAATAAGGCTTTTAGGCCACATCAAGGCCATAGGGTCACATTAAGGACTTCATGACACCTTAAGGACTTTGGGCCATAGGAAATTGTTCTTAAATGAACCTAGAAGACTCTATAATGAGCTGGCTCTAGATGAGGATTCAGAGTAGGCACATTCATTAGAGCGGAGAAATTGGAATGGAATAATGAGAGTGTATGAAAATTTCCATCCGGACCATCTTGTGCATGCATGGGAAGCCTAGAGGAACATCCATGTGAATGTAGAGAGCTAACATCATGATTTAGACTCTCAGGAGGAAGAGTAATAAGTAGTTATAGTTTGGATGAATTATTCTAAGACCAATCAGTTAGGTAATGTCATAAAGACTATAGGCCATTTAATAGTTCTCCTTCAACCCTTAAAAGGGGTAATATCTATAAAACTAATTAAAATAGAAGGCCTTCGGTCCATTTAGGGAAGCACTAAGGAAGATAACCCATTATAAAAAATCTCCTCTACAAACTTCTTTAATTCCTATAATACAAGGAGATCTATTCTGTATAGACTCCATGGGATAGGTATATATCTTGGTATCTATTAAATTGAGTAATAAACCTCACACTCTAGGGGAATAATTGGAATTTCCTTCAAAAATATATTATTATATTCCTTTAATGTAGGAATTCTATCAATTATAACATCCACTGAAATTATTTGATCTAGGAATCCCCCAATTTTTGTATATTCACCTAAATTATAGAATATTATTATAGTTAGAGATCATCCTTATATCAATACTTGAGAATAGGATGGTCTGGAATATTAAATTTGATCTCATTCTCATGAAATGTTTTATTTTATTTATATAGGTATACCCAATTCAAACACAAAATTATAGTTAATAGATGTGTTTTGATTTTTTTTATTAGACTATGTCATAGTCAAGACTTCACCAAACCATATTGTATGTGTTCCTCATGGTTATTATTCTGGTAATGTCTAATTGGGTATATCTTAATATAAGAGTATTTCAAATGATTTTAACTATTTTGTGTAAAAACAGGTTTTGTTAAAAATAATAACAAGGTGGTTCTTGTATTAAATGTCTTTTTTTAAAAGAAATACTTTTATAAAATGTAGAGGCTAGAAAATATCATGGTGGAAATCATGGTGGAAAATTCCATATCATGGGGAAAACTATATCATTCCCATATTGTGGGTTTATGGGAGGATTAGAGTACCATTCCATGGACTATGGTGGCTAATTCATTATTTAGTTGAGGGTGTGTCTATAAATTTAAAAAAAGGTATATTAAAGGGAGTGTAATTTTATGCTATCAATATTTTTCTATCATCGTTGACTAACCTACACCAAATAGTCATTTAGTTTCCCAACACCATAGTTTACTATCAATTCAAGGATCGTTATTCTACATTTGGAACTCTCAACAACATAAAACCCTTTTCCATATTAGATAATAATTTTTTATATATATAGAGTTTTTTTAATCTGATGTTCTCCTTCTCTCTTTTCATTTTATTATTTTTTATTTTCCCTCTCGATTAATTATGGAACTGGATGGTTCATAGTTTGTATATAGTGTTTATGAAGTATTTATGGTGAATTTATGTGATAGATATTTAGTATAGGGTTCTTTTAATGTTATGTCCATTTTTTCATTAGTTTTATTCACTTATAAGTGATTTTTTGTTTAAAGAATCATTCAATTTGGGTGATTTAAATTATTTATTATTTATTATGTTATTGTTATTATTGATTTATAATGATTTTATTTTTCAATGGTTAAGGTGATATTATTAGACTTAATAATGATAATTACATGAATTAAATCAAGAGGGATGTAGGGAAAATATGTTATCAATAATTCATTAGTTATTTTTCATGATGTTGTATGATTTTGGTGATTCCAGGATGTTATAATTTTTTATGATTGATAATGTGTGAAATCATATTACAAAATGGTTGAATAAATTTATATATTTAAATATGAGAAATAAGCTGAAAATAATAAAATGATTATTTTTTATAGTTTATTTCTTTTATTAAGACTAATGTAGTTGATTAATAGAAAATATATGAGTAAAGGGGATTAGTATTATTTTTCTTTCTTTGATAATATTATTTTCCTACATATATTTTTTATATTGGATTTGTTTTTTGTAAGTTTATTTGTTGTGTATGATAAATAGGTATTGATTTGAATTTATTTTACAATGGATTGATTAATCATCATAGTTATTGTGGTCAGTGTGTCACTATAAAAAAATCGAATAGTAATGGTGGTTTAAATCACCACGAAATGTTTCTAGGATGGTTTCAAAAAATGTTCACTAATGATGTCTTCAACATCTCACATTCATTGGTTCATTAAATTTATAATTGGTTTCTCAGAACCATTGAATTTTCTTAAGAGGTGGATTTTTGGTTGTTTTCAGTGGTTTTACCTCACAATAAAAGCTGAGAAGATAGAGGCAGTTTAAACCACCCCTATGTTCTTAGGATTGTTTGGGACGGGAAATCACTACTAAAACATAAAAAACACTTCTAAAAATGAAACTACTTTGCTGTATTTTAAACCCTTGCTAAATAAAATAGGAATATTTAGCGGCGGATAAAATTGTTGCTAAATAAATCTTTTCAAAAAAAATAAACCACAAAATCTACGCCCCAGAATAGCCAAATAAAATGAAAAAACCAATATATCATAACCAAATTTACCCATCCCACCTGCAACAACCATAAACAAATATCCCATTTCAAGTACATAAGAATCAATCCATTATCTAATAATATCACAATAAATATGATCAAGAACAGAATATAATCAAGGGTCTCAATAAGGTTATAACCGTAACATTTGAAATTATTATACATAAAGTTACATAAGTTTATTTTCACATTATCTATAAATCCAATGTGAACCCTTATCACTACTCGTTGAACTTTTCTTGACACCCTCTCCCTCTCTATGTCTATTCCTGCTACCAGCACCTATATGACAATTATATTGAAAATTAAACAGTCCCGAATTTTTAAATTTAAAATTGAAACCAATAAAATTTTGTGTAAGAAATGATTTTGAATTACTGTTATTTACATTCTCACTAACAGTCATCGAAGCAATATCATCAAGGACAGATCTAGTCATCTTCTGATATAATTCAATAAATTCTTTCTGTAGAGCGAGGACCATAGCATCATGATTATTTATTTGATCCCCCTATTCCTGAATTTTATTTGCAAACAAATAAACTCCCTCCTTTTCATTCCTATCGTTTAATAAAATAAAATTATATTTAGACCATATATTTCAAAAAAATTATTCTAAAAATGTATGATTTCACATATAACATAAGTGGTTGAAAAATGAATGGATTTATGTGCATACAATCATTTTTTCTATCAATCATGTCATTTTCCTGCTCCATCCTTTCTTTATCTACTTAATCCACCCGTGAAAGACTAATATTTTCAATATCATGAGGGGAAAATTATTTCTCTTCTTTCTGTTCATGGGATTCAATTTGAGAGGTAAACTATTACACTTTATCACCCATATCAAACAATTATCTTTTTTTACAAGAACAATGTCACGACCCCCTCCCCACAAAGTGTACCCCTCCTGGGCCGTCAATGTGAGAAGAGAGATAATGACCCCCGAGACCCGCCTCCAGTAGGCCCCGGGATGGCGACTAACACTGAGGGTATAACAAACACACAAATGGGAGGCATTACCCTCTAAGGGAACACATGCTAAAGAGAGAGATAAGATAGAAACCAACAAACTCCAACTCAGAACTGAAATATAAAAGGAACCCAAGTACATATATGAAATTCCATGCAAAAGTAATACAACTGGAAGGGAAAACTAAAAGTACCCAAAAGAAAGTAAAACAGTGGCGACCACAAGCCCGAATAGCTCCTCCAACCACAAGCTAGTAGTAACCATCTTGATCTCTAACCTGCTCCAAGTGACCTGAAAAATAGTTTATATATACATAGGGTGAGTATAACAGTATACTCAGTAGGATCCTCCCCAAGCCTCTCCTAAAAAAGTAAAGAAATCATGCTAAAGCCCAGTGAACAACAAGTGAAACTAACTCGCCACCTAAACACGTATACTAAGTTCCCAACCTCACCATGGCCACTCTCGCCATGTAACGCATACAAGAATATAGAATATAATGAAAAATATCAAGGGTACTCCGCTACTACTTCCCCACTGGTTTTCTTCTTTTCCCCAATGACATACGTCATGTGCATATCTCTCCAAAGGCTTGCCTGCAGACACCAGGGATAAGCTCCATAATCTGCACCTCGTGCACCTCAAAGGCTTGTTCGCAGACACTTGGGTGAAGCACCACACCATCCTCACAACCAAAATTAACTAGTTAAGTTCTGGGAGCCACCACAGCCCGCATAATGTGTATCATACATCGACTATTATACCTCAAGCCATTATAGCCCATACATCGAGTAGGGATCCTCAAGCCATCACAACCTATACGCGTTACACCTATAGTAGTCCATAGGATACTATATCCAGAATATATGTGTGTAAAATAACCACAAGACATTACATCCCTCTACACACATATATAGGGAAACTAACTGTTGTGCCTATTGGAACATGTATCTACCAAGAGAAGAGAGCGGGGCCAAAGGGGTAGTCAGCCATTCGACCTCCCATCAGAATGTTGGGGAAAACACCACCCCCCCAGGGCTCAGAATCCCTGGGTTGTTAGTTTCCCTTACTGATAGGGTGGAGTAGCGTATAGAAACACAAAAATTACAGAATATATTTATAACTCACATCCACTCTATGGGCATTACCTAGTCTTAGATACAACTGCAGCTAACGTCTCTCAGACTCCAGGCTGCTACTTCTAAGACTAGGTATCCTATAAGCACACAAACATTTTAAGAGCTTTATTATATTACTCCATTATCATTTTATCAGTTCCACTATATGTTAATTAATTTTTTAAACATTAATTAACCATGAATAATGTATCATTAAACTTCATTAGCATCACACCCAATATCCACTGTACCTTCCAAATTAAAACCTTGTCATTATGTTTCAGCAACTCCAACCCCATGAGTTAACATCATTTATTCAATTATTCATTAAGGAATTACCTTCCCTCATTCCCAAGCATTCTAGAAAAAAAACCTATGCTACTAAATACAAGGGGGATCAACACGGTGAGTACTTATACTACCCATCGAGTCTTTGCCGCCTATAGCAAGAGCATAGACCCATTCTCCCTCGAGAGGCTAAACACAGAAAGCACATGGCATACCCCGCGTGTCTTCACCTCTTTCGGAAGAAGGGTAAGCAAAACCAGCTTCCTTGAGCATTGGGGAAAAGTAAAGCAGATAAACAACCAATCAAACCACCACACATCCAACAACCTCATCCATCCCATTCCATCATCCCTGGTGTCCTCGCTGACACCCACATGGATAAACTGGTGCATATCGCCACTCTAGGAATCATCTGCTACCACAACCACAAGTCCCCATGCCTCCACATATCACAATAGCCATCCAGGATCACATCATAGCACAAGCAGCAAGAAAGCAGAACATCACATCAATGGGATCTTGACCCTTTAACAATCAAGAGGGTAACTTAGAACCCTTTAAGAAATTCGCACATAATATGTTCTTTAATCCATATTGAATTAGCAGATTTGTTATTCGTAGGTTCCAATTACGAGAGACCAAATCAGTAAGCTATCATAATTAAACAACCATGCTTACTTCCCTAACTTGATTAACATCAAATTAGAACAACTACAACAACGGCAACAACCAGATTCATTTACATGCTTCTTTATCTTTAGCCAATTAATTAACAATTAATTACATATTTACATTCATTATCAATTTCCATCAAGAACGAACAACTAATCAAATAAATCATTGATATCACTCTATCTAGAAAAACATGAGTCAAACAGTTATCACAGTACAAAGCAATAACCTGCGATCAACAAATTATTTTAATCTGATTCAAGTATTTAATTGGGTCAATTTCATTATGATCCAAAGGGAGAAATCATGCTAATTCTATGATTGCACATATACAATTAGAGAAGCCACGAATCCCCTACCTCGAAGAGTTCTTGAATTCCTTTATCCACACAATAGGTCACAATCCTCCTCTCACAACAACTGCATCCATCGGAGGATGCCAGAGTACGACAGTACCAACCAACCCCAAGAAAAACCCATTAGAATCTTGGAAATTACATGGTATAATATGGAAGGGAGGAACATTATACGATGATCCTTAAAGGAACGATGATAAAACATACCTTATAGGGAAGATTGACTGACACAGCTCGGTTGCATCCAAAATAGAGTGGAACCAATAAGAGGATTAGGGTTTGATTGTGAAACTCTTCCAGGAATGATTGAAAGGTTCTAGTGTCTCTTAGTTGAGAACAATGGGAAAGAACAAGGGACAATGATATTTGGTTCCTTTTCGAAGATTTAACGAGGCGACGGTTTAAGATCCGATTAATTCTCCATTAAAAATGGATCACATTAACCCACGTGGTTTGACCAAGTAAAACATCCCGAGCCATAGGAATAATTAATATAGGATTTATGGAATTTTAATTGGCCTTAAGAGTCCTTAAAATGAGGCTTTAAATTTATTTTATGTCAAAGGAAACGTCAAAGGGGCGAAACTGTAGGAACCTAGAAACACTGTTCACATACTCAAAATTTGGCAAATGAATGAAAAGGTCACCGCTAGACCTCACCGTTCTGGAAACACTGTTCAAGTCCACCGTTAGAAGTTCACTGTTAGAAGGTTACCATTCTAGAAACACTGTTCAAGTCTACCGTTATAAGGTCACCATTAGAAGGTTACCATTCTGGAAACACTATTCAAGTCTACCGTTATAAAGTTACCGTTCTGGAAGCACTGTTCAAGTCTACCATTATAAGGTCACCGTTATAAGGTTATTATTCTGGAAACACTGTTCAAGTCTACCATTATATGGTCACCGTTAGAAGGTTACCGTTCTGGAAACACTGTTCAAGTCTACCATTATAAGGTCACCGTTAGAAGGTTACCGTTCTAGAAACACTGTTCAAGTCTACCGTTATAAGGTCACCGTTAGAAGGTTACCATTCTGGAAACACTATTCAAGTCCACCAATAGAAGTCCACTGATAGAACCTCACCGATAGAAACACTATTCACTTAACCTTACAGATAGAAACACTGTTCACCTACAGATACTGTTCATAAAACTAGAAACATTGTTCACAGAACTGGAAATTTGGCGAAGTGTTGGGGATAAGTCACCTTGACCCCCCGGAACACCTCCAACACCACATTTTCACAAAGTAATGGACCAGAGAGGTCCGGGCCATTACATCAAATACCTCTCAAAACATTCTCATCCTTCAGAATTCAAAACCAACCTGAAGAAAAAAAAGGAACGGGGCCCGAACAACCACCCATCGAGATACCACTCAAAAGAAAGAAAGCCACAAAAAGGAACAAAAGAAGTTCCTAAGTAAAACATGAAAGGTTTAACCACAAAGGAAACATCATTACATGAAAGGAGTTAAACATTAAACAACTCTGGGTACTGAGCACGTATCTGTGACTCACTCTCCCAAGTACTCTCCTCCATGCCACTGTGTCGCCACAAGACACGAACTAAGGGGATAGAATGCCCACGCAACACCTTCTACTTGCGGTCTTTGATCTCCATATGTCGCTCCTCGAAGGTTCCATCATCATCAATATCTATCTCTCCCCAATCGATAACATGAGATTCATCATGAAGATAACAACAGAGCTGTGATACATGGAAAACATCAGGTATCCGACTCATCTGAGGGGGAAGTGCTACTCGATACGCCACAGCTCCAACACGAGCTAACACCTCGAAAGTCCCAACAAACTGGGAAGAAATCTTACTTCCACGACCAAAACTTCGCTGCCCGCGATGGGGAGTAACCTTCAGAAACACATGATCCCCAATATTAAACTCTAAGGGTATCCTTCTTTGATCAGCATATGATTTCTGACGATCTTGCGCTATCTTCATCCTCTCACGAATCACCTGAACCATCTATGTTGTATTCTGCACTAGTTCTGGTCCGAGAATTGCTGACTCTCCAACCCCAGTCCAGCACAACGGAGAACGGAATGGCCGACCATACAAGGCTAAAAACGGCACAATACCGATGGTAGAGTGAAAACGATTATTGTATGTTAACTCTACCAAGGGTAAGTGATTCATCCATGAACCTCCAAAATCAAGAACACAAGAGCGCAACATGTCTTCAAGAGTCTGGATGTTTCGCTCTGTATGACCATCCGTCTGAGGATGAAAAGCAGTGATAAGGCATAATTGAGAGCCAAAATCATGTTGGAGACCTCTCCACACCCTGGATGTAAAACGAGGATCTCGATCAGAAGTGATCATCCTAGTTACTCCATGAAGTTTCACCACCTCTTCTAGATACTTCCTCAACAAAACTTCCACTGAGATCGACTCCTTGATCGCTATGAAGTGGGCCAATTTTGTTAAACGATCCACTACCACCCATATAGCATCATGTCCTCCCGAAGCTCGAGGTAATCCTATAACAATGTCCATTGATATGTCCTCCCACTTCTACTAAGGAATCTCTAATTGCTGGAGAAGACCACTAGGAACACAGTGTTCGGCCTTCACCTTCTGGAAGACTAAACATCGAGACACACACTCTGAAACCACACGCTTTAGCCCAGGCCACCAAAATTGACTCCTCAAGGATCGGTACATCTTTGTCACACCAGGATGTACTGCCAAGGGAAAACTATGGAACTCTCGGAGAACCGTCTCACGCATCGCCAAGGGAACAAAATTCCTGCCATGATACAACACTCGATGTTGTTCATCCTCTGACCAACCATCAGGGGCCTCACCACGAACAACTCTGTCTCTCCAAACTTCCACCTCTAGATCACCCAACCGAGACTCCTCCACCTTCTGCATCAGGGATGACTGCACCGTCATCTGGAAAAGACAACCTCTACCCCCAACTTCTCCCATATCAAGATGCAAAGCTGATAGCTCTTCCATCACTCTCCAGGAATCACCAGATTCACACACAACATCATTACGCGACTTTCGCCTCAGTGCATTAGATGCAACATTCCCTTTTCCAGGTGTATATGATATTTCAAAGTTGTATTCCTACAAGAACTCCATCCACCGATGTTTCCGCAAGTTCAAGTAACGTTGGGAGAAAACATACCTCAAACTCTTATGATCGGTGAAAACCACAAAGTGCTCACCAATGAGGTAATGTCTCCACAACTTCAGAGAAAACACCACGGCTGCCAACTCAAGATCATGGGTGGCATAGTTGCGTTTATGGGGACGCAACTACCGAGACCCATAAGAAACAAATAACCTATGCTGCATGAGAACACAGCCTAACCCCAGATGTGAAGCATCACAGAAAACATCAAACTGGACTCCCTCCTTTAAGAGACAAAGGACTGGATCACTTACCAACTTCTCCATTAGATACTCGAAAGCTTCTTGCCATTGATCAGTCCATATGAAAACTTGATCCTTCCTGGTCAAAGATGTCAAAGGAGTCGCAACTCGGGATAAATTGACTATAAACCTCCTATAATAGCCTGCAAGACCAAGGAAACTTCGCACCTCTCACACGGTCTTGGGGTCTACCCAAGACACCACTGCTTCTATCTTCGATGGATCCACAACTAATCCCTGTTGGGACACAACATTCCCCCAAGAAACGAACTTCTCGAGCCCAAAACTCACACTTCAACAACTTCCCAAACAACTTATGTTGGCGAAGAACTCCCAAAATGGCTCGTAGATGCTCTGCATGCTCCTCTTCAGATGTGGAGTGCACAAGGATGTCGTCGATGAAAACCATAAAAAACTTGTCTAGGAATTCACGGAACACAACATTCATCACCCCCATGAAAATAGATGGAGCATTCGTCACACCGAATGACATTACAACAAACTCATAATGCCCATGACGACAACAGAATGTAGTCTTCGGGATATCCTCATCCTTTACATGCATCTGATGATATCCTGACCGCAAGTCGATATTTGAAAACCAACTTGCACCCTTTAGTTGATCGAATAAGACATAAATCCATGAGAGAGGATAGTAGTTCTTTATTGTCACTTTGTTTAATCGACGATAATCGACGCACAACCGCAAACTTCCATCAGCCTTTTTCACAAACAAAACAGGTGCACCCCACGGTGACACACTTGGCCGAACAAAACTGCACTGAAACAGACCATCAAGCTGTATATGTAGATCTCATAACTCAGAAGGGGCCATCCTATACGGAGACATAGAGATAGGAGACGCTCCTAGTTGTAGCTCGATCCAAAACTCAATCTCTAGTTGAGGGGGTAATGCTACAACCTCTTCTGGAAAGACATTAGGGTACTCCTCTACAACCCTAGGAAACGCCAACTGCTGAACCTCTGAAGAATTCACCATCATCTCAGCCATCATGGATGATAAGGATGGAACTCGTCTTTGACCCATCTGAGGATCTCGCCCACCAACAATCACCACTTTCTCTCCATCTGCATCAAATAAAATGACCTTCTTCCTGTAGTAATCCACAATATACTGTACCCAATACAATCAATCCGTGCTGAGGATGACATCATATGGTTGTATTCGTAAATATAGGAAATCTCCCCAAGAGCCGTGTTTCCCCAACACTAGTTCACAGTCTCTACATACTTCAAACAAGTCGTATCGACCTCCAATTAGCGTAGTCAACGCCAAGGGAACTGGAAGTCTCTCTACCTCAAGTCCCCAAGCATGGACAAGGGTAGGTGATATGAAGGAGTGTGTTTCTCCTGAATCAAACAAGGCATACCAAAAGGTAGAAAACAAGCAAAGGGTACCTCGAACGACATCTGGCTCGCCTGGGGCTGGTAACGCTAGAGCATGAAGCTGAACATGACCTCCTACAGGGCCTCTCTGACCCTGATGACGACCACCACCATGGTCGCACTCTGCTCTCTGAGGACGGGGAGCGTCATGGTGTTGTCCTCTGCCTGCTCCATCTACCCTCTGGTGATCTAAAGTTGGTGCAACCTGCTGCTGTTGCCTTGGTTGGAACTGCCTCAATGAAGGAACCTAGAGCAGAGTGCCCGGTGCACGATGACTGCTCTGAAAAGTTGGGAACTCCCGCTGCTAATGACCATGACCACCATAAGAAAAACAAGCGCCTGATCCCTTGGAAAAGGCCTGAGAGTTGTTGCCTTCGGAGAAACGAGATGGGAAGGGTTGGGACCTACCCCCAGGTGAACAAAAACTCTTCTACCCTGAAAACCGGGAACCCCGAACCAAATCTCTGCTTTGTGAGGAATCATGAAGATTCCCCTCTCATGACAATCTGGTCCTGGCCAAAGTCCTCTCAACAACCTCTGCCCTCGCGAGCACCTCAAGATATGTCTTCAGCATAAATGGGGTGACCTGGCGCTGGATATCTGGATGCAAATCCTCCTTGAAATGCCTCACCCTGGCCTCCTCATCTGGTAACAAGTCTGAAGCATATCGTAGAAGTTTCCTAAAATGGATTCCAAAATCATGAACACTGGAGGTCCCCTGTCGAAGTGTAAGAAGCTCCTGGCGACTGGACTCCTTCGAAGTTGATGAAAGAAACTCAACTCTAAACCTGTCTCAAAACTCCTCCCATGAGATCGCTGAATCCTCGCGATCCCTGAGGAACAAGAACCACTACTGCCTTGCTTCTCCACGCATCATCGTCACAACCAAAGATACCCAGTGTTCCATCCGAGCACGAATCGAACTGAAGCCTATCTCGACCTCCTCCAACCAGTCTTCTGTGACGGCATCTGAAACGGAGCCCTCGTACTTCTTTAGACTCTGGCACTGAAACTCTCAGAGTGTCTTCCTCCAAGTGTCATCGTCGTCAACCTCTACCCGGCAGCAATCTGCTGGAACAGCCTGCTGGACATCTTTTGCGCAAACCTGACGAGGACGTCGACCTGGAGCCATACCTGTAAAAAAACAACTGTTAGAGCTCCTAATCTACGAATATGGAAGACTCAACATTAATAAATTAATTGTTTTCTTTTATTAATTTTTAGGTTAACCTATCCCAAGGTCTACCCATTCAAACATAGGCACAAGGAAGAATGATGCATGATCCTTTCATAGGTCTCTACCCTGAAACTAGTATCACTTTGTTTAGTATCCATTGTAAACTTAAAGGTCCGTACGTCAGATCATAGGGGGCCCTAAACGCCTATGTCTCAGCCGGTCTCCAGTGTTTACCTCACTTTCTAAACATGAATGAAATTGTTTCCCTACCAACCCAAGAAATCTCATGTGTGCCTAACTCCAAACTCCATCATATCCCTCAACCGGACCTCTGATACCACTCTATCACGACCCCCTCCCCGAAAAGTGTACCCCTCATGGGTCGGCAATGTGAGAAGAGAGATAATGACCCCCAAGTCCTGCCTCCAGTAGGCCCCGGGTTGGCGACTAGCACCGAGGGTATAATAAACACACAAATGGGAGGCATTACCCTCTAAGAGAACACATGCAGAAGAGAGAGATAAGATAGACACCAACCAACTCCAACTCAGAACTGAAATATAAAAGGAACCCAAATAAATATATGAAATACCATGAAAAGGTACTACAACTGAAAGGGAAAACTAAAAGTACCCAAAAGAAAGTAAAACGGAAGCGACCACAAGCCGGAACAGCTCCTCCGACCACAATCTAGTAGTAACCAGCTTGATCTCCAACCTACTTTAAGTGACCTGAAAAACAGTTTTTATATACATAGGGTGAGTATAATAGTATACTCAGTAGGATCCTCCCCAAGCCTCTCTTTCAAAAGTAAAGAAATCATGTTAAAGCCTCGTGAACGACAAGTGAAACTAACTCGTCACCTAAACAGGTATACTAAGTTCCCAACCTCAATATGGAAACTCTCTCCAAGTAACGCATACAAGAATATAGAATATAATGAAAAATATCAAGGGTACCCCTCTACTACTTCCCCACTGGTTTTCCGCTCTTCCCCAATGACATACGTCATGTGCATCTCTCTCCAAAGGCTTGCCCGCAGATACCTGGGCTAAGCTCCAAAATCTGCACCTCATGCACCACAAAGTCTTGCATGTAGACACCTGAGCGAAGCACCGCACCATCCCCACAAAAAAAAGTAATCGGGTATGTTTTGGGAGCCACCACATCCTACATAACGTGTATCATACATCAGGTATTATAACTCAGGCCATTATAGCCCATACACCGAGTAGGGATCCTCAAGCCATCACAGCCTATACGCGTTACACCTATAGTAGTCCATAAGATACTATATCCAGAATATATGTGTGTGAAATAACCACAAGACATTACAACCCTCTACACACATATATGGGGAAACTAACTATTGTGCCTATTGGCACATGTATCTACCAAGAGAAGAGAGCGGGGCCAGAGGGGGTAGTCATCCATTCAACCTCCCATCATAATGTTGGGGAAAACACCCCCCCCCCCAGGGCTCAGAATCCCCGAGGTGTCAGTTTCCCTTACCGAGAGGGTGGATTAGCGTATAGAAACACAAAAAGTACAGAATATATATATAACTCACATCCACACTATGGGCATTACCTAGTCTTAGATACAACTACAGCTAATGTCTCTCAGACTCCAGGCTGCTACTTCTAAGACTAAGTATCCTATAAGCACACAAACATTTGAAGATCATTAATAGATTACTCCATTCTCATTTTATCAGTTCCACTATATGTTAATTAATTATTTAAATGTTAATTAACCATGAATAATTTAACATTAAACTTCATTAGAATCACACCCAATATCCACTGTACCTTCTAAATTACAACCTTGTAATTATGTTTCAGCAACTCCAACCCCATGAGTTAACGTCATTTATTCAATTATTCATTACGGAATTACCTTCCCACATTCCCAGGAATTCTAGGGAAACAACCTATGCTACTAAACACAAGGGGGATCAACACGGTGAGTAGTTATACTTCCCATCGAGTCTTTTCCGCCTATATCAAGAGCATAGACCCATTCTCCCTCGAGAGACTAAACACGGAAAGCACGTGGCATACCCTGCATGTCTTCACCTCTTTCGGAAGAAGGGTAAGCAAAACCAACTGCCTTGAGCATTGGGTAAAAGTAAAGTAGATAAACAACT
This sequence comes from Viscum album, assembly GCA_963277665.1. Classification (NCBI taxonomy): domain Eukaryota; kingdom Viridiplantae; phylum Streptophyta; class Magnoliopsida; order Santalales; family Viscaceae; genus Viscum; species Viscum album. Next base: position 182,673,324 of record OY728121.1, read on the forward strand.
AATCAAACCACCAAACATCCAACAACCACATCCATCCCATTCCATCATCCCTGGTGTCCTCCCTGACACCCACATGCATAAACTGATGCATCTCTCCACTCTAGGCGTCATCCACTGCCACAAACACAAGTCCCCAAGCCTCCACATATCACAATAGCCATCCAGGATCACATCACAGCACAAGTAGTAAGAAATCAGAAAGTCACATCAATGGGCTCTTGACGCTTTAACAATCAAGAGGGTAACCCAGAACCCTTTAATAAATTCTCACATAATATGTTCTTTAATCCATATTGAATTAGCAGATTTGTTATTCGTAGGTTCCAATTACGGGAGGCCTAATCAGTAAGCTATCATAATTAAACAACCATGCTTACTTCCCTAAATTTATTAACATAAAATTAGAACAACTATAACAACAGAAACAACCAGATTCATTTACATGCCTCTTTATCTTTATCCAATTAATTAACAATTAATTCCAGCTTTATGTTCATTATAAATTTCCATCAAGAACGAACAACTAATCAAAGAAATCATAGATATCACTCTATCTAGCAAAACATGAGTCAAACCGTTATCACTGTACAAAGCAACAACCTGCGATCAACCAATTCTTTTAATCCGGTTCAAGTATTTAATTGGGTCAATTTCATTGTGATCCAAAGGGATAAATCATGCTAATTCTACGATTTCACACATACAATTAGAGAATCCACGAATCCCCTTCCTCGAAGAGTTATTGACTTCCTTTATCCACACAACGGGTCACAATCCTCCTATCACGACAACTACATCCACCGGAGGATGCCACAGTACGACAGTACCAACCAACCCCAAGAAAAACCCATTAGAATCTTGGAAATTACATGGTATAATATGGAAGGGAGGAACATTATAAGATGATCCCCAAAGGAATGATGATAAAACATACCTTATAGGGAAGATTGACCCACACGGCTTGGTTGCATCCAAAATAGAGCAGAACCAATAGGAGGATTAGGGTTTGATTGTGAAACTCCTACAGGAATGATTGAAAGGTTCTAGTGTCTCTTAGCTGAGAACAAAGGGAAAGAACAAAGGAGAATGATATCTAGTTCCTTTTTGAAGATTTAACGAGGCGACGGCTTAAGATCCGGTTAATTCTCCATTTAAAACGGATCGCATTAACCCACACGGTTTGACCAAGTAAAACATCCCGTTCCATAGGAATAATTAATATATGATTTATGGCATTTGAATAGGCCTTAACAGTCCTCAAAATGAGGCTATAAATTTATTTTATGTCAAAGGAAACGTCAAAGGGGCGAAACTATAGGAACCTGGAAACACTGTTCACATACTCAAAATTTGGCAAAGGAAAGAAAAGGTCACCGTTAGACCTCACCATTCTAGAAACACTATTCACATCCACCGTTAGAAGGTCACTGTTATAAGGTTACCGTTCTAGAAACACTGTTCAAGTCTACCGTTATAAGGTCACCATTAGAAGGTTACCATTCTAGAAACACTGTTCAAGTCTACTGTTATAAGGTCACCGTTAGAAGGTTACCTTTCTGGAAAAACTGTTCAAGTCTACCGTTATAAGGTTACCGTTAGAAGGTTACTGTTCTGGAAACATTGTTCAAGTCTACCGTTATAAGGTCACCATTAGAAGGTTACCATTCTGAAAACACTATTCAAGTCTACCATTATAAGGTCACCGTTAGAAGGTTACCGTTCTGGAAACACTGTTCAAGTCTACCGCTATAAGGTCACCGTTAAAGAGTTACCATTCTAGAAACACTGTTCAAGTCTACTGATAGAAGTCCACCGATAGAACCTCACCGATAGAAACATTGTTCACCTACCGATACTATTCATAAAACTGGAAACACTATTCACAGAACTGGAAATTTGGCAAAGTGTTGGGGATAAGTCACCTTGACCCCCCATAACACCTCCAACACCACATTTTCACAAAGTAATGGACCGGAGAGGTCTGGGACATTACAAACAAATACACTCCACCCTTCATCTATGAAATCTTCCACAAAATATATCATTTTTTCTTGTGATGATAAAATATATGGATCATGTAATTCACAGTCACCAACATCCATCAAGTGAGAGAATTTCACCGAAGTAAAATTCATGGAAGTTATTTTAACACAATAATAAAATTTAACCACTTGAATTTGAATAAAACTACTGAAAATGAATGAGGAATTTTAATTAGATAATATAAATCAACTTCCCATAGTATCCTACTTTTTAAAAAATAAATATAATAGTTTTATGTGTTTTCATACACTCTTCTCGATTTGCTGTATGGGATTTGAATCCCTTCACATTGCAAGCATCAAACTTTCTAGCCTATTTTAGAGGTTCTTGAGCCAAAAAATTCAAATATTTTGACAATTCAGCTGGAGTATCAGTATTCATGATCTATAAAAAGTAATATACATTATTAGATTTAAAAATTTATGATTCAACCTAATATCTATATTGATTGAAATATTTATGAGCTTACACACCGTGTAACCCATTTTATAAGCTCTTCATTAACATATTTTATTATATCATTATTATTTCATGTTCTAAATCACATTAATATCCTTGTTTGTATCCTAAACTCTACAATAGATGGATCTGAAATTTCACTATTTAGCAGAACATATCGATGTGCCTGTAATAATTCTATTTCTATCAGTGTAATATTTGACCTCCTCCCAACTGATTGGCTAATAGCAGGAAATATTATTGATTTATGATGTAGTTTAAATTGAGTTGAGGTGTCATCAAAATATCTAACTCGATTTAATCTTGTCTCAACATCATCTAAGTATCTATATAAAAAGGTAAGATACTCCTATTCCAAATATCCTTAAGAAATAAATCCTTCAGGTTAAGCTATATTTTTCACGTATCATTTCAAATTCCCAAGATATTTATGAAATAAAATAAATAAAACATAATATTTGATATAATGAAATTAAAATAATTGATTACTTAAGATGAAAAACATATAAATAAAGTACCTCTCAATTTGATTCATCCATCGATAATGTATGGGGCCTCCAAATTTATCTTCCTCAACAAAATTCATATCAAAATGCATCATAATAGTTAAATATAATTGAAGAATTATCATCTCCATTGAAAAAAGTATCAATAAAAATACCTACTGAAGGTTGTCAAGATCAAAATTTTGTATAGTTTTCTCACATAGTTCTCAGATGAATGTGCAAAATAGGAGTAAAATGGTAGTAACCTTTTCAGATAATAATGTAAATAATTCCAATCATAGTAACTACTGTAAAAGAATATGAAAAACATGACTTTTCAATCCATGTAACATATAATTCTTTATATTAACACGCCCTGACATGTTACTTGAATACCCATCAGATACCTTCACATTCATTAAAATTTTAAGTAATGTGTATTCATACCTATTTTTCATTGAAAAAATTTCCAGAACATACAATACATTCTCATATGGCTATAGATCGCACTTTATTATCATTTTTTGTAATTCATTTCAAGTATTGAGATGGTCCTTAGATTTTCACTACTCATTGAGAAATGTAAAGATCAAATTATCAGAAACATTCTTATCAATATTCATAACATCAGGATTATTCCACATCAAATTAAATTACCAATATGGAATTTTTATGAAAATACTTTTTTTCTTCAATTACTGTGTTCCAATTTCACTTGAAGATTCACTTCAAACCTGTTTCCCACTATCATTAAAATGATGCATCTTCCCAATTTATGTTTCAATATTTCAAACTTGTGATAATATTTTAGACCATGTCAACAACTTTGGAGGTGGTGTACGATCAATAGAACCATTGAATTTTGAATTGTTCACCCAAAATCAATAACATCCATTGATAAATATTGAATTATACATGAAGCACAATTTTTAACTATCAGTTAATAGTTCAGGCTCAAAATAAAATTTACAAATAGGGCAATCAAAACCCATGTATGTATTCCAACCAACGAAACTCTCATGTCCAGGTTAGTCAGTAATGGTCCACATTACATTAGATTTTATTTTAAAAATTGGTATAGGATTTGTACCATATGTCTCAAAAAAGTTTCTCAATAACTCAAGTAATTATTTAATTAGAGGCATCAAGTATACATCAATATCCTTTATAGGCATTTTTTCAGGAAGAATCGTCAAAATGATAAAATAGGTCTGTTGAATACACATCCAGAGAGGCCGATTGTAAGGGATCAAAATAGCTGACCAAATGATATAACTAGTGCTCAAAATCCAAAATTGGTTGAATCCATCGATAAACAATCCCAATACCTCATTCCATAGATATTATGGGAAATATGGATATAATGAATCAAATTTCATCCATGATTTTGAATCTATTGGATGTCACATTATCCCATCGTTTTTATTATCTATAGAATTCTAATTCATGTGCTCGGTAGTTTTCATTAAGATAAATAATATTCTAAATATATTCTATAAAATAAAGTAATGAAAAACCATTAATGGTGTGTTACATTTCTTCTTCTTCATAGTATTATGTGGATTCATAATTCCAGCATCACCAATTAACTTCCATCTAGAAGAAGAATATTTTTTACAATCCTAACTTCTTGAATCCTCTCCCTAATAAAGAATATAATCATTGGGACTAGTATGTGTTTTTTTATAGTTCATACTAAGCTTTTTAATAAATTTCTTCATATCATCAAAATACTAAAGGATCTAAGCTTCAGGAAATGAATCATGAAAAAATTACAATATCATGGATATCTCATTATTTGTAATTAAGTAAAGATATTGGATATAGTAAAACCATTGCAGAAAATAATGTTTTGAACATTTCAGAAATCCACCATACATCTCTTTTTTTCCATCATCAACTATACCATGAAACAAAATTTTCTACTCATTTAATTCCTCTATTACATTAGTCTCCACAGAATCAAGAGGAGGGTCTAATGATATGTTACAATCTTGATCTGGTTTTCCTATAGACCCCAAAAAATGAATTTTCAAGTTTCTATTGTTATCAATCTAAACTAGTTGTTCTGATATTTTTTTATTTTGATATTATTTTATTTCAATTCCAAATTAATTTTATACAAGTTTTTTCACTTCATTTTTCATTTTAGAAGAAGTTGGGAGCACATTATATCGATTGAAATCAGTTCTAAAAATTTCTGTAACGTTTGATTCTCTTTGTTGAATTCAACAAAAATATTGAGTAGGAAATTTCTTCAATATCATGTGTTTATAAACTTCTTCTATCTTAATCAATCTTTTAAATATACATTTAGGACACAGATATAATATTATACCATCAATGGATCAATTGGAAATTCCAAAATCTTAAAACTCTTCCAAAACCTTAGCATTCTGAGGTCTGTTCCTCATTAACGTGTTTTATCTTTTATAGATATATATCGTAATCATATTACACTTTATTAAATTTAATTAAAACACATAAGTATTAGTAAATAAGAAAATAGATCAATGGAAGTAAAAAAACACAACCCATGTTGTTTTAAGAATATTCATATAAGTACTAAAAAAATAAATACAAAAATGAAATCAGTCATAGATAGTAATTTGTAAAATAGAATCAAGGTAAAAATCATAAAATCATTATGAAAATCAGAATGATGCATCAATAAAAATCATTCCCTCATAGAATCAAAAGTCTCCTTGGAAGTAACTGTAGTTAGAAGAGGATCAAGAGGGTCTCACACATTTACAAATTTTTTTTACTTAAAGTGTTAATGGACATTCATAATGGGATTCAAAAGCTAATCCATTTTCACACCATCTAAAAATTATATTTCAAATGTTCTTTAAAAATAATTTAACAAACCATACATTGAAAACCCATTTGAAAATCTAAAATTTTCTATAAAATTACATTTAAAGGATATAGATCTCTATTTAAAGGAATTCAACTCCTATCAAGCACCAGTTTTTAAAGACTAAACTTTCACCTTTTTTAAACATTTCAATCCACCATGAGACTTATGGTGTCAAAAAATAGAAAATAAATAGATTAAACTCCAACTACCATCAATTCGTAAAACATTCCTCCAAAACAACAGACTCACATTTTAAAGATAGAACTGGTGTGGAACCCCACATTAAATAATTAGTTTCCATTACAAAAGCCATCGATAATTTTATCAACCACATGGCATGCGACAATTAAATAATAATGATGATACCTTTAGGTGGTAATCAATTAAAATAATGGAAATGTTGATCCATGAGATAGATAAAAAATGTGTACTAACTATAATTTTTATTAATTTTATAACGAAATTTTATCATTTATATTATCTATATATATTTATAATTTATGTTAGTAATGATATAGAATTGGAAGTGAATTAATCATAAAAGAGAAATGTGAGAGTTTATACATCATATATGTAAATAAATCTTACCCAAATAATTTGGAATTAGACCAATGTAGGATAACAAAAAAATTAGACTCAACCCAAATGAGGATTTATACATTTATCCCAATCCCCTTTTAAACACTTTTCACACACCCAATTTAAAACAATATATATTTCTGAACCATTCATAGGAAACTAAATAATCTAGTATGGTAAAGAAAATTAAAAAAAATCATTCTCAAGTAATATTAATCAAATAAAAACAATAATTATTTCTAAATACCAATGTATATCCTTAAATTTGATTCTTTTTTAACATGGATGTATAATAGAATGATTTACATTAAAATATGGTTAATATAACTTATGATTTAGTATATAGACTATAACATAGATTAACTAACTACTTTAGAAAAATAACATGTATTTAAAACAACTCAATTAATAAACCACTCAAAAAATCTTCATAAAATTAGTTTAAATACAATGAAATATTTAAATAAATATTTTAAGGCTCAAATTAGTAGTCTTCCCAAACGAAATCCATAGAAAACATTTTATTAAAAACATAAATTTGTGGTCTAACTAATATAATCCAAATATAAAAAACCATGAACTCCATTATGAGAATTAAATGTAAATAAGAATGTCATAAATTAATAAATCAATCATTATTTATTAAATTTAAAACCTCAAAGTTATAGGAATAATTATAAAAAACTCTATATAAATATATAATATCATCTATTAAAATAAAATAAAAATAAAGAACACATATAAGAGAACACACACAACATATTTATTTTTCATCTAATTATAAAACTCACCCAAATAGAAGCCTCTACTCATTTCAAAATATTCCAATTTTTTTATAAAACCACTCTATATGATAACTTTATAAAACCTATAAGCTTTAAAACATCTAGATAGTATAAAGAACAAAATAAATGAAATATTTACAACTCAAAAAATTTTAAAGCCCATAAAATCTATAAAGAGCCAACTATGATGAATTCATTATAGGAAACACCTTATATCATATCTTTATTATAATTAAGACACATAAACAATTATAAAAAATAGAAACATGAATTTTCCCCTTAAACGTTGAGACCCAGGTGATGTATACAAAAAGGAGACTGCACAATTGACCCAATAACCAAACTCCTCTACCAAGACAACAAAAAACAAATAAATTGAGCTTCCCAAGATTTAGTATGAGTAATAAAAATCTAGAAAAGTGGAATGAGAATAATGGAGAATAAAAAATACCAATATGATAGGGCTTACCACTCTAGCGATGGATTAGGGGGCTTAGGGTTGATCGCAGATCTAGTGTGAGCTCGAGCGAAGACGAAGGCTCAAGGGAGGGAGAGGGTTTAGGCTCAGGAAATAGATCTGAAGAGGACAAGGGAAGGGGAGACCATTTGGGGGGATATAACTGTAGTGCTTGCAGGGTCTCATGGGGCTTAGTCTCAAAGGTATCAATACAAACTTGAGAACCAGTGAGGGGGGAAGCATGACGATGTTAGGGCTCAACATCGGGGGGGATCTCGGGGGGGGGGGGGGGGGGGTATAGTGGGAGGGGGAGATTGAGGGAGTTAGGGTTGGAGGATAAGTTTAAATTTTTAATAAAAATGTATATTTAGTGGTGTTTTTAAAAAAAACATTAAAATCATTAAAAATTTAGCAGCAGTTTAGTAAAATGCCACTAAACAATGATTTTTTATAGTGTGTATTGTGTGGTATAGTGGCTCAATATTTAGTATATACTTAATTAATTGAATAAATTTTATAGCATAAAATGGGAATGATTTTTTTAATCAATAATTATTTAATATAATGAATTAATGTGGTGGAAATATTTTTTGGTAATTGAAATTTATATGTTAAATATTTAAAGTGGTCAAATGAAATGATAGTTAATGGAATTAATGTGGACAATTGAAATACATTTTTAAGTGATAAATGTCTTAAAATGGGGAGATGATGTACTTTATTTATGTTTATGGTATTTTTTAATTTGTGATTAATTTTTGAAGAGCTTATCAGTTTTTTGTGGTGGTTATAGCGAGGTGATGCATTATTATTATAATCATGTTGATTAGAATTTAAACCTTGGATATGATATTGTATTATTATATATACTCATATATTTTGTAATTTCATAAACACCTCCACTTGATTCAAGTAGTGGGACTTATTCACATTTTTTGTTTTGAATTTTTTCTATACACTAAATATCTAGAATGTAGGTTATATATATGGATGGAAATTCCCTTTATTTAATGATCTCTTTAAAACATAGTATGGTCCTATGTCATGATAATTAAATACATGGTTATGGTTTATGGTAGTGTATATGTGAGGGTAGATATGTGGTAGTGATTTTATTTTTTCTATATATAATGTGGTTTTGGTATGTTTTATGTTGTTTTTGTATGTGAATTTGGTACATAGATGTTGTATTTGTACGTGAAATTTTTGATATGGAAGTGATAAATGTGTCATGATGCATGTTGTTTGAACATGAGATTGACTAGATTAGTGGGAAAGTGTATATGGGGATACCATTAGGATATATTTTCATCTGATTTAATATATTATTCCATGTATACAGATTTGGTTAGTGGTCCTTTGGGATATAGGATTTAGTTGATCTAGGATAAGTAATGAGCTCATTTCACTATTTATTCCTTGCTACTTTAGTATTGTTCCACTATATTGTTATGAATGTTCTAATGAAGATTCCTAATAAAGATATTTTTCCCTCCCATTAATCGACACACAATATTATATATTAATATAATAGATTTTTTGTTCATGTTGCACATTACTAGTCCATGGAATGGATTTCAATTGGTGTTATAGTTTATAGAATAAGAGTTTCTCTTGTTTTATATTTTGGATACATATTCCATTAATTCATTATTACACTACATGAATTATATAGGGTTTTATTATATATATTTATTTATGGAATCAGTTTTTATTGGTAGTTTGTTTTATTTCATAGGATTAATAGATGCAATTCCTCCCATAGGATGTGTGATATACCTCAACACATTTCATCTGGGGTCACTCCTTTATTCACTTATGAACCAAGTGATGTTATAGAAGTGAAGATTTGGGGTGATATTAACTTGATTCATAAACCAACTTATAAAATATATCCACATTTTTATCTAAGACAGATCCCAAATCCAATGCACTATACATTTGGATTCTCATTCAAAGCCTCACTCAACTTACAGTGTTGACATCCAACAAAGTAAAACACTATAAAACATGGGTTACAACAAATTAAATGATATAAAAAAATTATAATCGTAAACATATCATGTCATAATGTCTTATCTCCACCTCTAACTAAATTTCTCCAAAACAAAAATATAAATCTTATACTATTTTCTAAGATCCTTGGAATGAATCACCTAAATGGTTCCCAAGATGAGCAATTTCATGACATTAAGTATGAATCATTACACATTAGAGTTATCTGACTAGTGATTATGGAATAATATAGTTATTGGAATTTTATCATCATAAATATAATCTTTATTTTTCCTTCCCAAATCTACAACAAAATGGAATTAATAAACATTAAACATTCCCAAAAAAATTGGCATAAATCAAGGGCGAAAAGTGGCATCATATTTTCCAGTATATACAAGAACTATTAAAATGATGAAAAATATAATTGTATGAATTCTATATCCAAATATGATTGATGTATAGTAAGAGTGAATAAATAAATAACTTTGACCACAATACCAACCTATTATACTTCTCTTAATGAACCATCGTTATCTAAAACATTAAACTCAAACCTTCACTCTAGCTTCAATATGATACCATAACCTATATTGAATAATAAGGTATACCAATGATTATCAAAACACATAAAAAGTATAATGGTATGGGGTGTTTCTTGTGAAATATTAGGATTGCCTCACTCTCTTGGACTCATTTTATTTGGTGTCAATGATTGTTTGGTTTCTTTTGTTATAAATATGGCTATATTTTAATATGTGTTTGATGATAATGTTGTGAGATGATCCTTAAGGATATTTCTATATGAATTTTTGAATAATTCATTAATATGTGTAATAAATTTCATTTAACTATGCTAGGAAACATTCATTATTAAGTAATATTATGTTTTGTTATTGTTCAAGTACCAAACATCATGATGTTTATCATGATCCAAGCCATGTTAGTATTTGTGACATCCTGACTTGACTGCCACATGTCTGTACCCAAAATCAGTTGGTTATTTGAAATCAGGTGTTCCTATCCATATATTAGAGTTTTTTGATTAGCATCGAGGGTCTAATATATAATATGGATATACTATACCATCTTAATCAAAGTAAGTTAATAGTGGGGAATAAATAAATAATAACCAAATGATATAACAAACAACAAGATTAATACCAAAACCAATATAGAGCAGTATCATATGATAAACCAAAATATGAAAAAATATCCAAAATAAAGTAGTAGATATGTCATTCCATATATTTTTTAAGTTTCAATATGAAAAACTTAAAATAAAGACACACTAACAACTCCAAAGAGGGTTCCCACACTAAGTCGGGTTCCCTCATCCCAGTTCCATCCAAGATCCATCCCAACACAACCATCTAACATTGGGCTCTTGCCCTTATCCTTTCTAATATAAATGAAGTGTATTTGGTCACTAATCAAGTAGCGTAAGTGGGATGTGTGTAAAACTCAGTAGGCCATCACCAATGGAATATAAACCACATTCAGTCTATAATCGTGTATGTAGTTGTATTTAGAATAAAATACATGTGACAAAGTAAACAGTTTACATATTCAATTATTCTTTATTTAACCACATAAAACCATGGGTTCCTGATAACTCCTGAATCATTAATACTAGTTTCTTCTTGTTCTAGATTATGAAGCATATATCATAGATAATCAAAATTCTTTATAACATGGGATTCGATTATCCATTTAATTCAATTTAATATCATGGATACTTGGAACCATAGTCTAATGCCTATGTTTTGGGAATATAACACCATTTCTAAAATCTATTGAATATTTGGAGCACCGATCCCTATCTCGCATACCATTAGTACTTGGAGAATCATTCCCTATCTCATACAATAATATTCATATTCATTCATGTTTTCCTAGAACATCATGTTTTTCACCCTCTATAATTTTGAAGCATTAGTCCATGTCGAAAACCTCATTTATCAATCAATCACAAATATATCCAATATATTAAATTTATCTAGATTGATCATTATTAACCCTCTTGTAAACATTCTCATCATGGTTAACTATTTCAATTTTCAAAACAATCATGGATCAACACTTCTAATAACGTGGAATAATATGAACAATTAAACATTAAACCATTTATCAAAATTTAATACGAATATCCAATATACCTTTAAGGTTAATCTAAATATCCCTTAATTCCAATTTCACAATTAAAAATTCATCCAATTTTAGAAACCATGTTATTTTTTGAATTCCTTGATTTTCATTATTTTATTTACCAATTAATTAGTCTAGTTCGAGATAAAATTTCCAATAATGAAAATTCCAATTTCATAATTCCATAAAAACATTTAAAATTAAATAGTATGGGAATTGAAATTTATATAATCTACATCAAGGTCATTAATGGATGTTTTACCAATAGAAATTCCCCAAATTGAAATAGAATTATCAAGATCACAATATCCAAATATATTTATAACCAAAACATAGATCAAAATCAAGAGGATTAAGATCTCCCAAAACCAAAATCTAGACCCATTATAATGGGGAATAAAACACACCTATTCATCTGGGAAGAGATATGTGAGATAGAGGATACCATATGAGAAAGAATTTTTTTTGGATGATAGATGGCCCTTTTATTGGATATTATATTTGTCAATAATGGAGTTCAAAGGGCCTTTGAACCCTCTTGGAAACTTTATAAAGCAGAGGAATGAGTTTAGTTATGAATGTGGGTGATTATGGATTAATACAATGGTTTTTGTGATTTTAAAATAAATTTTATGGGGATTAATAAACTTCATTCACGGTCTCCTAGGCTAAGACACATAGTTTTCCAAATCCTTTACCCCAATCATGATCCTCTCCTAGGGGTTTCACAGTAACTACTAACAGTGTGAAAGGCTTGAAAAACTGTGTTCCAAACACAAATTTCCCTTTTATCTAGGAATTCACAATTTATTGGGTTGAGAACATGGTTTGGAAAAAACCTACACCAATCAAGCACTACCAAACACCCGTCTAAAAACATCCATAATTCACCAACTCATCCTAAAGAAACACCAAAAATCCCAACCAATATATACTCAAAATAGGTGTAAAATAGTACTTGTAGACAAGCTCGATACCCCTCCAAAATAGGCTAGGATCTTAAAATATCCCACGTTATAACTGGTCATACTTTATATATACCCCAAAATATCTCTATGACTCTGTAGTAAAAGTATCTGGTCACTAAGCCCGCGTATCTGCTTCTGTCTCCCATGTTTCCTCCAGAACACACCCATGTTTCGACCATACATGAACTATCATCATGATATTTCCCCACCAAACTTCTAACTAGGATTCATAACATGTATTTAATTCTCATCAAAATGCACATTGGTATTTATCTCAACATCATAAACATATGTCATATAATAAAGGTTTGGGTGATATTGATGAAGTTGGGACATATGAAATATCTAATCGGTACGCCACTGACCCAATTATCCCAACAACTTCAAAAGGTCCAACAAACCCGAGTTCCAACTTCCCCTATATCCTTATACTATGGTGACCCAATTTTGGTGATAGTTGAAGGAAAACATAATCACCCATTGTAAACTCTAGGGGTTTTCAATGTTGAATAGCATACAAATTCTATCTACTCTGAGTCGTAGACATTTATTTCTGAATCATATGAACCTGATCTGATGTATCTTTCATGAGAATCGATCCCAAAAACTATTTCTCACCCACCTTCATCCAATATAGAGGTGATCTGTATAGCCTACCATAAAGAGCCTCATAAGGTTCTATATAAATAGTTTTCTGATAACTGTTTTTGTAGGAAAACTCCACAAGTACTAGGTGCCTCTCCTAAGACCCACCAAATAAAAGATCACACACCCATAGAATATCCTATAAAACATTTATAGTAAGTTTCAACATACCATATGTATATGGGTGGAAATTCATACTCATTAAAACCTACATACCAAGAACCTTCTATAAGTCTTTCCAGGAGGAAGAAGTGAACCATGAGTCACAGTATAAAACTATACTTTATGCCACCCTATGAAGATACACTATCTTCTGAAAGTACATGTCTCCCAAATAATACACTGATAAAGTCTCTTGTATATGAAATAAATTTTTTACTTTTGTCAGTCATTCTATAATCACCCAAATAGAATCATTCCTCTAAGGAATCCTTGGAATTCCTACAACAAATTCCATAGTAACTTCATCGAATTTCCATTCCAGAATGGTAAATGGATATATTAAATCACTAGGTAATTGATTCTTAGACTTCACTAATTGAAATATGTATCGTCATGTCATGAACCCAAGAATATCCTTTTTCATTCCTGGCCACCAATACTTTCTATGTAGGTCATGGTATGTTTCGATCAAACCTGGATGCACAACCCACTTCAAGGAATGAAATTCATGAATTATCTTTTCTTTCATACATGTAGAAACAATAAAATAGACCCAAACATAGATGATATCATCCAAATATGTTGTCCAATATAAAGGTGACTCCTTATATTTAAGGATTTCCCTCAAGGAAAAACACTTTGGATCCTCATACAGCCTCAACTTGATACAGCTCAAAAGTGTGGATTCAACTGAAACTAATACTAGATTAATCCTCTCTTACACCCCCAACCATAACATAAATATTATCCATCATATTCATTATCTTTTACTCAAAAATAAACTCTTAAATTATTTGATTCTGTGGCTCCCTTATCAAGGTTCCAACAACACTATTTACATTACTAGGTGTATATGATAGCTCAAAATCAATTGAATACATATATTAAACCCATTAAAACTTTCATATATTTAAATATCATTGAAAAAAGATATAAACTATGATATTTTTATCAGTATACATAGAAAATTTTCTACCAATAGATAATGAGTCCAACACTTCATGGGATAAAGCACTGCAGCTAACTCGAGGTCATTGTTAGTGTAGTTCTATTCTTGTGGTGTCAACTTCCATGACACATATGGAACAACTCGATCCACCTCCATTAACACTACTAAAATTCATATCCCATATGCATCACAAAAAATAGTAAACTCATCACACAGAAAGGGTTGGATTCAGATTGGTGTGGTAGTCAAGTGCTACTTCAACTCTTGAAAAGAATTATCACTTGTTCCAAATAATTCAATATTTACTCCCTTCCTAGTCAAGACCAAAAATGGGGCTGTAAGTTTAGAAAATTCCTGGATGAACCTCCGATAGTATCCCTTAAAACATAGAAATCCCTGGATTTCAATGATATTTTTGGGTTTCTCCCATGAAACCACTACTTGGAATTTCTCAGTGTCCATTGATACACTTTCCTCCAAGATTATGTGACCTAATAAATTTACCTGATATAATGAGGATTGGAAATTTGATAGATTGGAATATAGTTGATGATATCTTATTATACTCATTACAAGGTTAAGATGTTGGGCATGATCGTCAAGAGTCTTGGAGTACACTAAGATTTCATCCACAAAAACAATCACAAAATGGTATAATTACGTATCAAAGATTTTGTTTATCTTGTCTATGAACATTTTAGAAGTGTTATTTAGGCCAAATAGAATCCTGATGAACTCATATAGGCCATAACTACTTATGAAATTAGTCTTTGGTATATTAGAAGTTTCAACTCTCACTTGATGATACCCCTACCTCATGTAAATACTAGAGAACACACAATCTCCTCTCAACTGTTTAACTAGAATGTCAATACGTAGAATAGGATATTGGTTCTTCACTATCATCCAGTTTAGCTTATAGTAATCAACACATGAGCACAAAGTCTTATCAAACATTTTTGAAAAACAAATTTAACCCCAAGGAGATATACTCTGATATATAAAAAACTTATACAAAAAATATTCTAGGTGATTCTTATTCTCATGGAGCTCTATTGGTTCAATTAAATATGGTGGAATAGAAATTATCTCATTTCTAGGCATGATATCAATCATAAAATCAAAATCCCTCTTAGGTGGATGCCATTATAAGTCCTCTGGAATCACATCATAGAACTAGTCCACAATGTGTGGAATGGAATTAGGCTTCACACCCCTGTCATCTAGAAAAAAACCAGAAACCTAGCTAGTAATCTCCCCCAGTTGCTGATGAACTATACCTTCACCATCTTCTGGAATATCCCACTCTCCATTATGAACATAATTTTCACCTTCATGAGACATAAAGGCCACTCTCTTCTGGTAACAATATTTTTGGGCTTGTACACTACCAACGAGTCCATACCAAAAATTCAATCAAATACCGTCATATCAAGGAATTAAAGATCAAGTAGGAAATGATATTCACCAAAATTGAGAGAACACCCCTTGCATAAATAGATGTCTCTCGAACATACTCCAAAAGTGTATCGATCATCATAACCCCACTTACAAACACTAATTATAGACTCAAACCATTCACAAGATGGGTAGATATAAATGAATGAGAGGATCTAGTGTCAAATAAGACACTAAAAATAGTACCTATGACTATTGATGGTCCAACCTTTCTATCCAAAAGTGTAGACTAAACAACATGAAAGTGTCCTTACCCTCTTCATTATTCTATAGTTTGAGTCCCATGAGCTGAACCACTTTGCTGATATGGGCGTTCTTTCCTAGAAGCACAATGTCCACTACCTTGACCACCTTGGCTTGTAGAACTCTAACTTTCAGACTGATATGTGGTATAAAGCATCCTTCCAACACTCTGATACTGTCTATCTCAACCATAATTACCCACCGATCATGGGTTCCAACAGAATAGTTGTAGATGTCACATCATTCTATAATCTAGGAACTCAAAAGGTGGTTAGGGTCACTTTCTACAAATGTTACCCAGCCTATCTCACTGGTGGAAAAAAACTAAAGTCATGCCCTTGGTAACTGATCTTTCCCTAATCTACTCTTTTCTTCACTTCTCTAGTTAACAATCTCATATCTATGATTCCAACTCTTAGAATATGCACCCCTTGTTTTTATACTAGAAACCACCTTTCCTACATTGGAAGCCTCCTTTAGGTTCCCCTTAGATATGAGATCCAGATTCACCACTTCAAAAAAAAATTAATCAGTTTAAAGATATTAACCTGGGACTTAATATCACATTTAATCCTATCCTAAAAAAGTTTCACCATAATAGCATCATCCTCTACCAATTCTGTAAAAATTCTCTTTGAATTAGTAAATCTCCCCAAGTTCAACTTTATAAACTCAGATTCCCAATCCTTTCTGAGCATCTCAGGTTAAAAGTGATCCAAGAACATCTCCTAATATTCATTCCACACCATAATATCTAGTTTTCAATACCATATATAGATGTCCCATTAATTCATCGCTTCACCATGTAAGATGTAATCATCCAATTGGAATTTATTTTCAGGAGGATTATCTAAGTGTTCAAGGGTCGTCTAGATAGACTCAATCCAAAACTAAACTATCTTATGTATACCCTCTCTAGTGAATATCAAAGAGTGCTAAAATTGGAACTCTCATATCAAGTTGGATGTGTTTTTCACAACCTTCTATGTGTTTCTTTCCATGAGCTACATAAATAGAGAATAGTTCTCGTAGAAATTCTACCTTAATTCTTCACATGAAACTATTATATCCTCTGGTTCCACTACTAGAGGATCATTTCTAGCCATGTCCTCCTATTTTCATATCAAAAAGTGTCCTCATGGAGGTATATAACTATAATTACAAGCACACATATTAGTACACATAACACATCATTGTCATATTTTAACGTGAGTTATTTACAAAAATCCACAAAAAATAATCCACCATACCCCAAAACACATTAAAAACTTAGGAACTATCCCTACCCTCAACCATCCCCCCTCTAGGTCATGGATCACATAACATAAAACATTTTCACATTTCATGAATCTCATTAAATACCATTTTATCAACATTAATTCACCACATTTAGCATCATTTTTTATTTATAATTTCACATGTGGAAACTTTTTCATTTAAATTACAATATTAAAGAAAAGAATTTACATTTGAATGATTCACCAAAAAACCTTCTTTTTTGGCATGTATAAAATGATTCATATCACAATAATTACTGATTTCCTAGAATTATTCATGTTTACACAAATCTCAAGCCAATCTGGTTCATAATAAAAAAAATATCATAAAAATAAAAACATCCCAAAATAAGTACATCACTCGAGGAGAAAAAATATTATATTGTAACATAAAAGATTAAAAATATTAATTCCTCCCTCGGTACTTGGTTATACCATCATATATGTGTTATATACTCCCAAACACGAGATCTTGACCAAGACATAACTTATCATAGTCTCATATCCACCTATTTATAATAGTAATACAAAATAAAAGAAAATAAAAACCCTTTCATACCGTTTTTTAACATCCTGACCGGGGTTTCACATGTCGGCTCCCCAATCTAGTTAGTTATGTGACCTCAAAAATGAATCCCCATACTTCATAGGCTACTGACTTGCTATGAGGGTCTAATATATAACGTGGGGAGACTATACACTCTTCATCAAAGAAGCTCAACATCAGATAATAAATAAATAATAACCAAATCATATAACCAAAAACCAGATTAATATCATAACCAATATAGACCTGTATCACATGATAAACCTGTATTGGAAAAAAAATATAAAAAATAATGTCGTATATATGTCATGAAATATATGTTTCATGTGTCAATATGAAAAAACCAAAATAAAGGCACACTAACAAATCCCAAGCAGGTCCAAATACCAAGTTTAGTTACCTCATCCATTCTCCATCTCATCAAATCCATCTAACAAAGGGATCTTTCCCTAATCATGTCCTATAAAAATAATGTTTATCTGGGTATTGATTAGGAAAACTAATTAGGTTGTGAGTATAACCCAGTAGGACACCACTAACCGTGTCTAAAAAAATATATAGTCTACAAGAGTGTATGATGTTTCATAAATAATAAAATATAGGGGACAGATTAAACTATTTACATATCAATTATTATTTATTTAACAACATAAATCTATGGGTTCATCATGACAACTGAACCAACAATAACTTCTTTGGCCCATGTTGGAGTCTAAAACATATATCATAGGGAATCACATTTCATTATAACATGGTCTTACAATATCCATTTAATTCAATTTCATTTCATGGATACTTGGAAACATTCCCAATACCAATGTTTTGGGCATATAATTCCATGTATAGAACCATGTGAATATTTAGGGCTTCAATCCATACCTCAAACCCCATGAGTATTTGGAGAATTAGTCTGTGTCCCATAAAAAAATATTCACAAGCATGCATTTTTTCCTAAAACATTATGTCTATCACCCCATGATATTTTGATGCATTAGTCAATATCCCACACCCCATTTATCAATCAATAATATATATATCACATATATCACATTTATAAAGTTTAATCATAATTAACCCTATTGTAAATATTCTCATCATTGTTCACCATTTCAATTATCAAATAAATAATGGTTCATCACTTTTAATCACATGGAATAATATGAGAAATTCAATGTTAAACCATTTTTAAACATTTAATAATAATATCCATTAACACTTTATGGTTAGGAAAAACATCCCTTAATTCCCATTTCATCATTAAAAAATCAACCAAATTCAAAAACGATGTTATTCAATCATTTCCTTGATTTACATTAATTAGTTAACCAATAAATTAATCCCATTATAGATTTGATTTCTAAGTAAGGAAATTATAATTTCACAATTATATCTATTAAATTGAAGTTCAAGACTATGGGAATAGAAATTTATACCACCTACCTCAAGGTAATTGATAGATGTTCACCCAACTAAAATTCCCCAAATTGAAATGGAATATCATAATCTCTATGATGGAAGAGATTTAAAATGAAAACCTAGATCAAGCAGATTAAGATCAATCAAAACCTTGATCTAATCCCATTCCAGTGGGTACTAAAACACTCATCTTCATCCAGTAAGAGATATGGGAGAGAGAGGAAATCATACGAGAAAGAAAACCCATACTAAATGATAGATGATCCTTCGATTAGATCTTGGATTTGTCAAGAATGGGGTATAGAGGGACTTGGAACCCTCATGTGAGAATCAAAAATCATAGGAATAGGTTTAGTTGTGATTGGGGGAAATTAGGAATTAATAACAATGGGTTTGGGATTTTAAAATAAATTTCTATGGGATTAAAAAATCATGTGTATGGTTTCCTAGTCAAGGGTTCATGGTTTTCAAAACTATGTTCCATAACAGTCCTTCTCTTATAAGGGTCACACAGTTACTTCTAAGAGGTTACATGGTTCAAAAAATCATTTGTTGACTATGCATCTACCCTCTATTTGGGAATGCATGCTTTGTTGGTTAAGGGTGAAAAGCTTGGGAAAATTTTGTTCCAACCATGTAGTACCCAAAACCCCACCAAAAACATAAACAATTCTACAAATTTTCCCAATCCACCACCGAAAAAAACCAACCAATATATACTCAAAAAAGAGTAAAAAGAGTACCAATATAAAAGTTTGATACATCTCCAAAAAATTTTGGGATCTTAGAGTATGTTGTTATATAATGTTATATAATTACAATTATGGAGAAGTACAGTGTGAGAGCAGTATCAGATCAAGATTTAGTATAAATTTCATCCTATTTTTATCAGACAAATTATAGAAAATTGTATAATATAGTTTGATGGAATAGAACATGTTAGTGGATAGAAATGTGATTTTTAAATATTGAGTGGTTTGATATATGAAATTTTTCATGTTTTCATATTCATAGACCCTATGTTAAAAGAAGTAAAAATGAAGATAAGTACGAATTGAGAAATTTTTTTAAGACTTTGTAAAGTTAACTCACTCTTTGTATTACCTATGTAAATTTATTATAACTAGTATATAAGGGTTATCTATGATTCAAAAAAAATATGAAAAGGTATTGAGAAATATATTTAAAGTACAATATTGATATTTTTATGGAGTTTCAATGGTCATACATCCATCATATGGACACTCAGAAGATCTAATGAATTGATATTTTTAATAGAAAAATATGATGGAACTCCAAGAAGAGAAGGGAATAAAACATTTGAGATAAATATAAATGATATAAAATGGATGAAAATAATACTAAGATATATGAATTTATCGGATAGATAATCATATAAAGATATATAGACTATGTTTTTAAAGTCATAATGATTTTACAGAGACGTTCCAAGTCATTGGTCAGAGGTTTTATATGAAAAGTACCAGTTGTAGAACAGTATAAAGATCCAAAAGAGTGAAATATTATATGTAACCATAAAAAAATATGTTTAGTACATACAATATAATTTTCCTAAAATATTAAAATGAATGGAGTTCAATAAGACGAACAAATTATCTAATTTCATTTGACAAAAGAATACTAAAGGTTCAACATCAAACGAAGAAGTCCTATTGAAATAAATGAAATTCAATACACCAGATAGATGATTTCTAAGGTTAATTACATAAAATATTTAAATTAATCAATGATGATAATGAAATGATAGATAATAATTTTCTGTTATTTAGAAATATTAAGGAATTTATCTAAAGATACTTTATATTGAATTTAAGGATGTTTGAAGAAAGGGAGCTCCGAAGATACATCAATAGAGTTTGGAAATATTCTATTGTAATTGAGATGCATTTCGGTAAAATTGAAAAGAGTGGGACGATCTAAATTTCATAGATTTATTGAGTGGTAAAATTCAATTTATTTATAATCTAAATATAAATAAATACACCAATATAATTGGTTTCAAATGTTTCGAAAAAATGTTGAGAACAAAATTCATACATAGAGAAGTTGAAGTGCTAAAATAAATTATTCATGGATTTGAAATTGAGTTTTTTACTTAGTTAAAGAAGAATTCCATATAATTTAGTTTCATAATATGAAACAAAACATCAAAATGACTAAAAATCATCAAATTAATGGGAATAGTTGTGAGGGAAACTGATTAAGTTCATACTTAGCTGAAGAAATAGGAAGCCCACCAGACTGAACATCCCTCATCAGATAGAGGGTCATCGGATGGAGTCATCAGACATAGTAACAAAACAAATAACATCAAGATGAAGTGTTATGTATTTATAAGCATTGGATGGAGACCAACTAGATGAACCCATCATAAATAGGAAATATCAGATGAATTAATCAGGTGAACATTTGTTAGGTAAGTTATTGTACATAATTCTGAAATGATAATATTGAGAATATCTAGGTGTACTAATAATTATAAGGATGTTTAAAGGAAAAAGGACTCTTAATAGTGTTTTTAAGATATTAAAAATTTCACATAAGTTAAGGTGATTAAACATTTATATGGATACAGATAATATCATTCTATAGAGGATTATAATAGAATAATGAAACAGTTTGTAGATTGACAGGTATAACCAGTTCCTAATTAGTCTTGTTTCCTAGGGTTATAACCAATAATAAAATGAGTGGATACTATTATGAAATTCATGGAGTATTATCAACTATTGAATAAGAGATGATAGATGGGGTGTATTACCCGGGATTCCTAGAGGAATGACTATTGTGAGATATAAACAGTTGATTTATTTTCCTTTGTAATATATAAAGAAGTTAGTAAAAGGATCCACTATGGGTGGAATAACCAACATGCAATGTATTAGATCTTTGTGCCAAAACTTTTAAATATCATTTTTTGATATATATTTATATCTAATACATATAAAAGGTGAGTTTTAGATTCATATTTTATTAGATTTTAACTCTACCAGCTTTCCAAGGATATGAAATGATTCCTTATGAATTTAAGAATATTTATTGTAAAACAAAAAGAAAATGTGATCATTGATTTATTACATCCCCATTTCAGTTTTCATATATTTATCCAAGGGAACATTAATTGGTATCATAAGAGTTTCCCTCTAAATGATCCATCTTGGATAATAAATAATTTCAATTCCATGAACAACAAAATCATTCTTGTTTTTTATGGTAGAAACTACCACAATTAAATGATTAGGATGTTACCATATCTTCTATATCTTGGAATTTAAGATAAATATTCTGATACAATAGTATTTTTTTCACATTTATAAATTTTATATGATAGATACTAATAATATAAATTTGTATGTTTATGGAAAAGATCTAAATTCCATGTTGATGGATCTCAAAGAGAATGTTTATACAAAGATAATTGGGTTTCCAATAGATAAATTTTTTGAGATAAGTTGATAAGTATCTATGAATGTAATGAGAAAGTTATGGAATACAAGCTAAAAATATGGTGGAGTATATTTTAATATAATATTATATATTATGAAGAAAGTAATAAGGAATAATTTATAAGAGATAGAGAAATTTTCAATAATATTACTGGTTTTTGTGAGAAGTTGGATGATTATATTATCATTAAGAAACTAATAAGAAACATTCTATATAGATTTTATAGAATAGTTTCAGCATTATAATAATGGTATTTCTTATCTATGGATGAAAAATTTATTCTTCTTATGGAATATGAGAAGAGAAAAGCATCATTATTTAAAAATAAATGTATAAAATAATTAGCATTCAATGTTTCGTTAAAAAAGAATCTCATAGATAATGTAGTTTTAAAAAAATAAAATTATTCAATGATAGATAAAAATTAAGAGTACTTCCACATAATCATTGGAAATATTTTAAATAGATACAATAAGGGCATGTGAAAAGGAATATTTCTCCTAGATGATGGAATTTTAATGATAAAGCGTATTTTTTAAAAGATTATCATGAGAAGAAGTACGATGATTTTGAGTCAGAAGAAGAAGATAATATTTTTTATAAGTAGAAATATAAGAAGTGTAGGAAAATTATTCTTCAAAAAAATATGAAATGTTTGTTGAGAATAAGAGATCTTAATGATTCCTCATCCATTAATGAATCTAATTTTCATGTAAACATATAACCTTGTGTATAAAAAGAAATTTATTCATCAAGAATAGATGATGATGTAGAAGAGGTAACATATCTGTATTGTATCATAAAATGATAAATTGGAAGTAATACATGAGAAAAATAAACAATTAAAAAATAAAAGTAATATGTTGAGGAAAGAATTTAAGGAAATAACTTTTTATAATGATGAGTGAGCCACATTCATGTTTATTTTTCTCAAGTAAAAAATGAAATATTATAAATAAAAAACATCCAATAATGACAATTCCAACATGGTAAAAATATTACTTCTTGAGGAATGTAAGAAAAAACGAATAATGTTATCTAAATTATAAAAGTTGGTAAATTTTATGAAAGGATACTTGGATAAGAAAGAAGAACAGTTTTCAGAAACATAATCAATGATTCATAAAACACAAAGTGAGTTAATGAAGATTAGGGAATACTTCACCAAATAAGTTGAGGTCAAAGTTGAATCCTCTCAAAAATGTTAAAATAAAAGTTTACATATGTGAGTTTTTTCTATTCCCAACCAATCTTAAGGTAAATTTTCATCCATAAAAAATTATAGCTAAGAAATTAAAATTTGTGAAAAATCATATTCTACTAAGAAAATGTGTAATTCATCCAGAAGGTATCTCAATGAAAAACGTATCCCACAGTCTGAAAAAATACCAGAAAAACAACCAAGTAATTATACTTAAATATTTCTAAAAGTTCAAAATTCATAAGTCACTAATGTTTTTGTTGAGTTTTTGGGCACATAAGATATTCATATTTGTATAATATGTCTCTTCTAGGAAACTTTTATGAATCAAGGGGGAGATACAATGAATAAATAAGACCATTAATAACAAGAAATTATGGTGAGTATAAATAATCAATATCAATAGGTGAAGAATATTAATGAACTAAGAAACACATGGGATAAGATTAATAATGTTTAGAAAATAAAAGGTTTCAAGAAAGATGAACAGGGTTAGAAACTTGATTAGGGTTAGAAAGTCATATAGGGAATGAAAGAGTTCAATGTTATTTGGTGATAATAAATGGACATGGATAGAAACATTGAGAATGAAAAAAAATATTTAATAAAAATAAAATAAATTGGTTTTAGAAAATGTGAAAAAAGTTAGTAATATATTTCCAATATATGGTGGTTTTAAAATTCAGAAAATGTTAGATAGGTGTAAGAAAGATGGATTTGTAACTAAAAGTTGTAAGAAAATATTACCAGCCAAATAATAAATAATTAATAGGTTGTTATAAACTAATTGTAATAAAGATATTATGAATTATTAATAGAATATGGCATCTTCTTCGGAAGATTCCGTAAATGTGAATAAATAAAGTACATATCATGAAAAAATGATCAAAATAGAGAAGAATTTCATATTGATAGAAAAATATAAATATAAATGTTACATATTTGGAACATTAAGGATCCTCCCTATTCCCAATATACTATCTTATTTTTACTAACATTCAAGTAATTGAAATAAAAAAATTAAGGAAGCTAGATGATTACAATTGTAGAATTATTGTAATAAATCCATCATGGAAAGATTAAAATTAACATGATAAGAAATATATTTATACCCTTGTAAACGTTGATGATGTTGTGTGATAATATTACTTTTATTAAAGAAGATATGATGTTTAGAAATATGATAATTTTTGGTAATTAGGGTTATAAACTTTAATAATTGTTTTATGTTTGTTAACATAGATGTAGGTTTTTCCTTAACAAACATACTCAAATTTTCCTATATATAAATATGTTGGAAGAATTATGAGGAAATTATTACATGATATTTGTGTTATAGAAATCATTGATCAACTTGATTAGACACTAATTTATATACAATTTTTTATCTCATGTAGACTTATATTTGTTTAGTTAATGTCTCTTTGTAATGAAACTCAGGTGATACTTATTTTCTCTTGAGAAAACTTTTCAAGATTCTGATATGAAAGAATATGTGCTGAGAAACTTCTTATTTTACCATTTTATATGATTTTAAATAAGGGGGATAAGTTACATTGGATGAGATGAAAGCATCGCAAAGAATTAATTGATAAGACATAATGAATTTGAAGATGTTTGATGTTTTAAGTGGAAATTTACAACAAACACAAGGGGAGAGATTGTAGTGACAAAGTGTGTTTACTTTCTTTTTTTCAATATTCCAAAATGTAAAAATGTTCTTGAAGAGAAATTTGAGGGGATATCATTAAGTATGTCTCCTTCTAATGTATAGCATATTTCCATGAGGATTTTAAGAATGCTTACTTAACTTTCTGGCGAAACATTACTTACTAAGTTAGATAATGCTATTATATTCAGAAAGTAAAAAAATCAAGAAGTTAAACATGATTCAAGACATATTTTTATGAATTTGTACAAAGTACTTGATTTTAATGTGTAGAAATGAAAATTTAGAGAAGTTCAAGATCAACAGGCAGTACAAAGTTCAACCTTGTGCTATTAGAAAAACTCTAGGAAGTTTCATATTGTGATCTGAGATAACATAACATGTTCATGGATATAGGTCTGAGTTATAATGATTTAGTATTTGAGTGTATGAAATTATGAATATCATCAGATGAAAAAACCCAATTATAATAGCATAAAAAATAGGGAGAATATGAATGAAGAAATTTGTGAAGACTATGTAAAGGTAACTCATGCTTTACGTTATATACTTAAAGGTATTACATGTTGTATGTATTGTTCATATATTATATACAAGACCTACATATAGGTATAGAAAAATATAATAAAATTAATAGATTGAGAATTATATGATTTTACATCAATCAATGTTCTGTTGAACATACACATGAGAGATCTAATAGTTGGATATTTCTAATAGAGTAATATAAAACAAATCTGAACAGATTAGGGTGTACAAAGTTTAATAAATAGATGGGTAGGATTAGAATTATGGACATTGGATTGAAATATATTATGTTTTAATATGGAAACCCCTTTAATAACGTATCATCCTATGTTACTATGGTAAAATGATCAAATCAAGACTTAATAAGTCATTTGGTAAAGGTTGAATATGAATAGTACCATTTAGAGAACATTATGAAGATTCTGCAAATGATGATATGAGATATAACCCAAAAAAATATTTTGAGTACATTGGATAGTTTTTTTTAAACTTGAAAACTAAATTGAGGTCTATCAAAATAATAATGTAGTCCATCAAATGGAAGAATGTTGATGGTGTTTTATCATAAAAAAGAAGTGTCATTAAAGAAAATTGATATAAATACCCCAGATAGATGAGATATAATGAAAATTATATAAATTTTTTAATAACATTAAGTATGATTAAGAAATATGGTTATATCAATTTTTATCTAGTATTTTTAAATAACTTCAAATATGTTCCTTAATATTGAGATTAATGGAGTTTTAAGAAATAGAGATTCCAAGAAACATCAAGAGAGTTGTATAATGTTACAAAAACATGATAAGTGTTCCATTTAAATTTGAAATGAGTGGGAATCATAAAAATTTAGAGTTTATTTGAGCTAGAAAATGAATTTGTCTACCCAAATAAACTTTTGTATGGGAACCTAATAAAGGGTTCAAAAAGAATGGGAAAATTATTGATAACATTGTTCATATGTTGAGGATTTGAAGTGCTAAAAGAATGTTTTATGAGTTTCCAAATGAATTTTCAACCTAGTTTAAGAATAATTCCATTACAATTATTTTAATCATATGGGGAAAAAATTCAATAGACGGAGAATTGTTAGATGAAGATGAATCATAGTGACAACAAGTGATTTAGTTCATACTCAGTCAAAGAAACATGATATGCACTAGGCCAAAATTTACTTATCAGATAGAGATTTATCAAATGGAGTCATTGGATGGAGCTATAGAACAAATAACTCTAGAATAATTTTTTTTATTGGGAATTATCTGATAAATACCAACAAGATAGACCCACCGAATAGACGGTGTACTAGGAAGAGACATTGGATAAACATTTTTTAAGAAATTTTTTCGAAAAAGTTCGAAAATTTTCCAATAGAGTATATAAATTTCTATAATAGATAATGAGGATATTTCAATACCATAATAATCATAAGAGAGTTGGTGATGATCTTTATGATTGTATGCAGGTGATGGTGATCCAACTTTCTTCTGGAAAAAGTAAAGATATTTCTACAATTGTTTTAAAAAGGATACATGTATGGATTATATCTAGTGGGTATAACGAGTTACTAAATGTGATTTTTTTTCATGGGGTTTAACTATTTGTGACTTCATTGGATATATTTATGATAGTATTGGGATATAACCAACTATTGTAGAAGAGTTGGTTGTTGAGAGGTAGAACTAGGGCCAGATTGAGGAATAATTTCTGGGGGGGTATAACATGTTGTTGCATGTTCCTTTTTAATCTGTAAATAATTTACTAAAAGAATTAATATGATGGGAAATAAAAAATAAGAAAATTAATATTCATTTATACCAAACCTTCTAAATATCATATATAAATCTCTCTTTATATTTACTATATATAAAATGTTAGGTTGAGATTTATATTATAATGGATCATAACTCTAACAAGTTTTAGTTGTTTGGAAAATTTTTCTTACCAAGATAAGAAACATTCCTATAAATTAAAAACAAAATATTGTTCACTAATTAACCCATCCCACTCTTAGTGATCCTACAATGATCTCAGAGAATGCTAAATTTTAATTGATTAAGCTGATTCATGTAAAATAATTTTTTTAGTTCTACTAATCCCACCTGAGAATAAAAATAGTAAATAACCACCCTATAATTTCATACTTGAATTCCCTCATATAAAAGAAGACACAAACACCCTAAATATACATATATTACTATACTACATAATTTAAATCTATCCTACTTTTAATCAGTGACACATATACTCTAATGCTTGAATGATGTGTACCACATAGTCACTCTTATATAATTAGATATTTACACGTAAAGGTATAATATATTAACCACAATTATAAATCAATTGATTCTGAAGGGATCCATTAGTCATATCACAACCCATTAATAACCAAAACCTAAGATATTAATGTAATTAAATATAATAGTGGGAAATATAAAAATATGAAATTATAATGGGGAAAATAATCAATATAATTCTAGAAATGACATTAAAAACAAGAATATAATTCAAGGAGGAAAAAAAATAAATATCAATTTACAAAAAATACCATGAAATAACTAATAAGAAAATAATTAGTGGGTCTAAACACCTCAAATTGTATGTTTCAAATCTCTTGATATGCTATATATCACACCCACAAATTCTCTCATGTTCTGTTATACATACTACTAATAGAACACATCACTTTTTTATGAGATTATCACAACTCATCATAGGGGGTACCTATCACTAGATTATTATTTAACACTAATACTACACATGTATCCCCATGATAAAAAATTCATATCATCCTTATAAAGTGGTCCATGGACATGAAATTATTATATTTGGATCATTAGATATGTGTAGTATATATATTTATAGGAGGAATCATTCTAAATATCCCAATCATTAAAAATGATTTAAATTATATCCTATATAGCCTTAAAGTCGTGTCTAATTTCTCAAATGAGATATAAAATTAATAATTAGTTCAACTATCAAACAGAAAAAAAATGAATGTTTCGTCACCTGAAAATATAATCATCCTCTAATATATATTTCTCAAACATTCATACATTATGATACTTGGAGGCAAGAAATGGACTTATTCTATGTCTTATATTCCCTCTATCCAAAGTAATATATCCTATAATATATAGGGTGATGATGATAGATTGTTTCAATAGATGGGAGGATGGTAGGTTTCCTCGTCACAATACGGTGCTTGTTACGTAGAAAATTACTCCCTCATAGATATAATTCATGCTTTCAAATACATTCTCAATTCCATCATTTTGGCCATAAGAAAATTACATTACCTTCTACCTTATATGAGTAAATACCATGAATCCAAAGAGGACGTGTGTGTTGGGAATGCTAGAAGGAGATATCATGGTTGGAAGGTATCATATTCTCCTCATATGTGGCATAGAAAGATGGTAATATGGGATTAAATCCTAAATGAAAGTTCATTTTATCTTCCCCGTTTTATTCCATGAGGTCATATTATTCTCATCACCGAAGGATTTAGGGGTCATATTATACTCATCAAATAAGAAAATACTTTTTTGTATCTTCCGTGTATTAATCTATGAGGGTACCATATTCTCATTACATAAGGGGGAAATTCATTTATCTCATCACATAATAATTATTGATTCTATGTCTTTGTCATTTCAGTCCATGATGGAATCTTATTCTCATCACATAATGAATGATTTGTTATCCTATATTCATCACATATTCTCATCACACAAGGATGGATTGGTCATCATATTCTCATCATAGATGGAATATTGGGCTCATCACATTATAAATTATGGGTAAACCATTACTCATCACATATGGAATCATTCGCTTTCCATATTAGAGGGAATGGGTTATCATGTTATCATAAACTTGAGCATATTATACTCATCACACATGACAGAATGAGTCCCTTATGATATTAAAATATGGTGTTCAGTATCTTCTAGTATTCTTATATTAATATTGGTTTATATATTTAAATTATAGTAATAATATGATCAAAATTTAATTTATAATGTATAGTAATGGATTATAGTCTAGTAGGGACAACATTAGAGGTTCAGTGCTCTCAAGGAAGGTGGTCAACTTTGTAATATGTCACCTCTTGAGGGGGTTATGGGAAGGTAATGGTGATAAGATTGAACCCTATCATGGTTTACTACATATTATACTATAATATTATTTATAAACCATATATTTTGAGTCACATTGTTTAATTTCATCTGATATGACACGTCTATATCTTTTAGAATCATGCTTTAAGGAATCATGTGTCAGAAAGTTGTGACAATAAGGGATTGAATGAGACATAAACATTGGGCTAACCATATCATGCTGGATTTAACATGGATGTGTATGGGGATAATTCTTAAGATTATATAATCTTGTTTAAAATAAATAAGAATATGTGTCAAGATTTTGCAAATGTTTCCTTACCCTTTGTTTTTGTAGAGGGCATGGTGATTAAATACCAAAAATATCATTATGTGTATGGAGTTTTCACTAATGAATTTAGTTTTTTGGGATATGTTTCCCATGTGAACTTAACTGTTATAGTATGTTTCACTATTAAGGAGGAATCAAATAGGTATGTTTAATAAAGGTATCATCTAAGATTGTTGTTTCATTAAAACTTTCGTTGTGTAAAGCTTTGATCCCTTGGGTGAGGGATGCTATTCATAAATGGGAGTTTTGTAAATTATTGTCACATTTTTTTAATACATTTATGGGAATACATAAGGTAAATTTTATAAAATTTCTCGTCTATAAGAGTCATAGGAAATTCCTTTGACTGAACTTTTGTGAGAAACAAAAGTTGAGGTCATGTGATCTGATATTTATTTACATATTTTAGAATTAAGAATCCCTAAAATTAGTGATATGATGGGTATTTATTGGATTATATCTATTAGATGTATCTTTTTTCATAATTATTTCATGGATGTGAAACATTCTCTTGTGTGAAACCTCTTGTTATAGAGTCACACAACTTAGGTATCATGTGATTATTTTTAGTTCAAATAATTTCTCTTCTTTTGATGGTTACCCCTCCTTGATCCATCCTGAAACTGTTATTGAGAATCAAAAACTACCATACACCACGAAATTTGGCCTAAAAGGGGGGAGGGTGATCAAAACGTGATATTAAAGCTGAATATTGTAAATTTTATCTTTTATTCATACATAACATGTAGAGATGGATGGTCACTAACCTACTGATAAATAGGGGTTGGTGAAAGCTATAATCTCTTTTAGATTTATCATAAATTGATAGGATAAATTTTTTTTAAAGAGCATAACTCATTTAGGAGAGTCCAGTGATAAAACCCTTGGCATTCATGTGACATTTATTTATATACATGAAATTTACATGAGAGTAGTTTCAAGGATAGGGAATAAACCAATCGAAATATAACATGAATCTATGAATTAGAATTCCATGAACTAGAACCCATTAAGTTAATATGGAATATGATATATTATATATAATGACTATTCCATCATCATGATTGTACCATATTCTGAGGATACTACTATATAGAGGGAACCTATAGTGGAAAACCTTAAGATTACATCAGCTGAATGAGTTCAACCACTACATTGGATGTTGGATAACCTAATCAAGATATTCCAATGTCAGTAATATTTACCAAAATGTATTCAATTTTATTTTATTGTCTTTTTGGAAAATACTAAAATCTTGGAAGATTTATTTGACACCCTTTACTACACGATTAATAGCATTGCAGAACTCATCTACTGGAATATATCCATCATCAATAACGATTTGAGATACCACAAGCCTTCAATGGAATATTGTTTTTTAGAGTCCAATTAATATTTTCATGGATGAGGAGATTGTTATTGAGGCTTCTCCAAAAAAAATCCAATATATATCAATGCAATATAGAAGAAAAAGGAAACGGTAGGACTAAGCAATGGGGCCTACACCCTAGAGGAAACATCATGGATGATTTTTCATTGTCTTATGGGGTTTGATACACCTACAGGGGATTTTGATATATTATTCTTGGTCTAGGGATATAATAGGTTGTGTGGAAATCAAAAATATGTGTTCACTACCACCCATAACTTATACCATAGTTCTTTAGTAGGTTTATTTTATACAAAAAAAACCTTCCAACTGTATTATGTATGGTCCAGGATCAGCCTGTGGAATCTCAAAAATATTAGTGGGATCCCCATACTCAGTAAAAAGTAGTTTGAATTTATACTTCTAGTGAATTCATTGGGGCGTGAAGTACATCCCCATTATTGAAAAAGGTTATATTCTGTGCAATAAGGTACACATAATAGAAATAACCATGCATGTATATAGATATCCTCGGTAGGAAATGTTTTGATATTCCATGACATTCCTAAGAGGAAAATAGTTTGGTGGATGACGTAATAATAGATACTCCAAGAACATGGAATTTTAGGGTTCTATTTATACCTTATGGAACCAGGATATTATTGTTGCTAGATTTTCTATATGAACTAGTTGGAGACCTCATAACTGAGGATGTAAGGATTCCTAGAGGCCTTTTTTAGTGATTTCTTGTTACTGGTCAAGGAATCCAAAAAAAATTCTTTTAATCATATGTTTCATGGTGGTATAATTAACACACTGATTCTTGATTAAACACATCATCTAATTGATATAAAATTTCTACAACATTCATAGAACCACTAGTCATAGGTATATACCCCTAAAAAACAATGGAACATTCTAATTCCTTTATAGGTTGTTCCTCATTCCCTTTAGGGGGTATGATATTCCGAATCCCATCACCCTAACCCAAATATAGACCTCATGTTGATACTACTAAACATAGTAAGGGTGTGTCCTATAGTGGTTTATAATACTAGGTTGGTTTCCATGATGGGGGCATTGGATAGATTCGTGTTCTCCCCCTTCTCCACCCTGACTATAGTGATCTTTATTGATGGAAGTGGTGGTGTTGATAATTATTCATACTTAATGGGAAATAGATGTGGGATTTTGGTTTCATGAATTGAGGGAAATTTCATATAAAATACATAGAAAACATATCAATTAATATTTATATTCTATTCCTACCAGTGGATCATTCCACTGGTATAAACTAAGGTTTTTTTGTGAGTATCGCCTATTTATTATCTAAATACTCTGGTAGATGTTGTCCTGTGAGGTCACTGATATAAAGATAATGTTTTCACTAATTACCTAGACAATTTTCCTACTCTAGGATTACACCCATAGTTTTAAAAAACATAAAATGAGATGATATTGATGCTACTGGTGACATAGAAAGATACATTATTAAAACCCATGGGTAGTAGAGAAAAGGATTGGTCACTGATATGGATTCTTTTTATCCGAGGAGGATGGATTATATTAAGGAAGTAGCTCATATGGGAGATCGATGTGAGGCCTCATGGGTATGAGTATCCAAGGATGAAATGTTCCTATAAAATAATGTATGGGGGTGGTTAATCTTCTTGGTCCTCTAAGGCCACTATTAGAAATGATATGGAGAAGCTCCTTATGTAATAAAAGATATTATTAAAGAAAAGGCCTATAATAAATCCTATAAAAATAATGATGATATATATATATATATATCCTTTATAAAAGGACTAATATCGCGGGATCTTCAAAAATTTGGGTTACTCAATACCACCATCAGGCTTTATAGTTCCATGTTTGAAATTCTTTAAGATAATATCAATAATTACATCAATGTACTAGAGGTGTTTTTTTACTCCCATGTCCAAGATAATTCCTTCATTAATCAGGTAATGGTGGTGATTTAAGAGAATTTGGATGAACTAATAAGAGATTTTGGGTCATTGTAATAGATAAAATAGGGGGATCTAGTTATGAAGACCCATGGGGAAGTGATGTGGATAAAATAGTAACATTAGAGGGTAACATATGTCTCATATATAATAGAGTCAAGAGAAATCACACTGGACCCTGAAACTTCCAAATTTAGAAACTATAATGGAATCATTTTCATACCCCAAGTAGTATAAGTTTTTTTTTACACTTTCATAGGGGTTAGTGAATGGGAAGAATCATTTTTAGTCCTTATAGTATGAACAACAGTTTGGAAGAGACAATATCCCATGTGAATAGAAAGTGATAATGGTATCTCATGATTCTCAAGCCTTCCTAATTATTCAGGGGATACTACCTCTAAATGATTTAGTGTAACATATTGACCTGTCTTACTATTTAACTGCTATCTAGACCGGTTTCAAAATGGCATCAAGCACATCACCGTGTCTGCTAGAGGATGCCGAATAGAAATGAGGGTCTCAAGAGGTGATATTGGAGAGAATATACCCTCATATAAAAGTTTTCATAGTAGTATAACAGTATATAAATATATCCAAATAGTGGATGTAGTAAATAGATATCAGAGTAACAGAAGAATAGTATGTTCAATTTAATAAAAATCGATAATGCCTATTTATACTATAGATGAATGCATGATATGGTGATGATATATAATTGAAAGTAGTAAAAAATTCAACATGCTTTACAATATGGTACAGAAATAGGAAAAAGACAACAAAGCCCATCCATAGATCTCCTCGAGCATCCGGATCACCAGCTCTGTCCTTTGCTCCTAACTCTAGGTACAAGAAAAACATCAATAAACCTATGTCCTTAAAATATAAGGTCTACTTGGGTACTAAGGGTACCTTGGAAGGGTGTGAAATAAAATCTCAGAAATCTGGAACCCACAAATGTCTAGCCCAAACTAGGTAGTGAAAAATAATTCAATAGTGTGAAGGTATAAAGAAGTAATAACAGAATTGAATAAATAAACAAAAACCCATCCAGGTTCCTAAGGGACACCTGATGGTGATACCGGTATCAGCTCATTGCTTGAATAAGAGTCTGATTATTTCAATTACACATATATATATATATAATAGTGTATGTAGTTTTATAAATAATAAAACATAGGTAATAAGGTAAATAGTTTTATATTTATTCAATTATCCTTTATTTAACCGCTTATACCTCTGGGTTCTCATGGACACCCATATCTCAATAACATATTCAACTCGTACAGGAGTCAAAACCATTTCTCATATTCAATTCACAAGAAATATATCACATCCACATTCATTATCCTTTGTATTTAATTCATATATGACCAATTGTACCCATAGTCCAATGTTAATAAATGGGTGTAGAACGTCATCTCTAGCACCCTCTGAGTATTTGGATCATCAGTCCCTTTCTCAAAACCTATTTATCAATTATATATATGTGTATGTATATATCATGGGTGTTGAACATCATGTCTAGAACCCCATGAGTATTTTGAGCATAAGTACCTTTCTCACAACTCATTTATCAATCATATATCTATATATATATATATCATCATTGTATAACGTCATATCTATCACCTCATGAGTATTTGAAGAATATATCCCGATCTCACAGCCTATTTATCAATCACACATACATACATACATATATACACATAGATATATATATATATCATGGGTGTAGAGCGCCATGTCTAGAACCCCATGATTATTTTGGGAATCATTCCCTATCTCACAACCCATTTATCAATCATACA
The DNA here is from genome assembly GCA_963277665.1 of Viscum album. NCBI lineage: Eukaryota > Viridiplantae > Streptophyta > Magnoliopsida > Santalales > Viscaceae > Viscum > Viscum album. The sequence continues at coordinate 182,709,277 of OY728121.1, forward strand.
TATATATATATATCATGGGTGTAGAATGTCATTTCAATCACCCCATGTGTATTTGGAGAATCTGTCCCTGTCTCACAAATCTTTTATCAATCTTACATATATATCCCAAATATCACAATTTTAACATAAGGCAACATCTTATGGATTTCTAATTAACATTAAATATTCATGGTCTCATATTTGGTTCAAAGCATGTGACAATGCCTCTCATGAATATCACAAGACATTTCCAATTTCCTTTGAACAATTCAATTGACATAATGTGATTTATGATCATTGATCAGAGGTATGGACTAAACCATCCTAGATGTCTCAAGTTCATTGAAATAATTTCAACTATCATAGGTCATTCTTATTACATTAAACAAAACTGTATTCATACTATCCTAATCTATTTACTTTAAATTTTAACCATTTAATCTAAAACAATTTACAAAACAAACCATATGAATATACCAACTCATATAAACAATTATATTCCTTATGAATATACCATATCATGATGAAATTTAATATTTAAATACATCCCATGATTTTACCCACTCATTTACCCATTTTCCATTCAAGGAATATAATGAGTATACCTACTCATTATCCATCACTTTCATTAAAATTTATTCAACTCTTATAATGAATTTACCAATTCATTAATCCCCATTCACAACCCATGCAACCAAATATTATACCCACTTTTTGTTATACTTAACATTCATTCCTATCAAATGGGAATACCTACCCATTTATTAGAACTAACTCTTATGTATTTCACATGGGTTTCCCACCCATGAATCAAATTATAGTTCATTAGAACCATTTAATTTCTGTGTGTCAGCTTGAAAAGGAGGGGGTACATCTCCTAGATAACCAAACCATATTCCTTTAATTATTCAAGCATCCTCTAACTATGAGATCATATTAAAACCTCACATAATAAATATAAGAAAACATAAACAGTCTAGTGACTACATTTTTATCTTGAAGGCAGTTCACCTCCGATGGAGGGGTTTTATTTAAAAAACATGATTTTTTACTCTAACAAATCATATAGAACAAATAGGTAGTTCATTCTATAATTGAAGTTAAATTTATCAAAGGCAATAAATAAACAACTACAACATTTTTAAATTAATGGAAAGGTTGAGGAACCTACCTTAAAGGATGGAGAAGTCAAAACTTTCTAACTCAAGCAGCATCCCGCTCACATGAACACACTTCCATACATATATATATATCCTTAACCCATTGCATATGTTATCCATTCCATGAGTCATTATTCACATGGAAGACATATATATTTATATTTATATAAATTCATACCTAGGAATATGTGTGTGCCCCTTCAAAACCTATCGCAACTCCCAAAAAAAATTCCACCAGGTATCATAAACATCACTAAAACCTAAATAGAGGGTGCAGATAAAATTACAAGTACAAATCCTTACCTCAAATTGACGTCGGTGGACTGGTTTGAACCAAACTACATTGTCTTCAGTAGAGGTTACCAGAACACAGACCAAAAGCTCCTGGGGCACACCTTTCTTACCCAAAAATTAGAAAATGCATGAAAACACAAATCAAACCTTAATCTATGGTTTCAGTTGAATGGGTAGGGTTATTGGAGGACCTAAAATTCGACAATAAATGAAAGGAGAAGTGATCCCGAGTCCATACCATGATGAATCAGAGAGAAATCTGAAGGGAACCCATGGATGGTCAAATAACTGAGGAGATCCAAGGGAGGGGTTCACGTCATACCTCAAAGGGTCCGACTAGGGGGATGGTGTAGGTAAGTTGTAGCCAAGAGAGTTTGGATAAAAGAGCTCATTAGGAGGGGGGTCGTGTTGTATGGAGTGCAATAGAGGGAGGTGCATGCTGCAGGTGGGCCACAGATAGGGGGTGTGTGAAGCAGGTAAGAGGAGAGACCTCATTGGTTTCCAAACAACCTAAAACTAAATAATAATAGTAGTAATAATAAAATTAATAATAATCGTAAAAATAATAATAGTAGTAATAATAATAATTAAAATTATTATTAATTTTTTTTTATTATTTTCCAATTTAATTGAAATTTAATTTATTTTCCATTTCAACTTAAATTTAATTAATTTAATTTCATTAAATAAGGACACACATCATAGTGTTCTAACTCTTGAAAAAAAATTCCGTTGCATGATTTTAAATTTGGATCGGTCAATCATTGCCAAAAAGTCAAAAATACCCCATAAAAACCACCTCGGTCCAAAAAAACAGGATTCTACAATCTACGCACCTTAAAACTTATCATCCCAAAGAAGCCTTCAAGAACTAACAAAACATCATCCAACCTCCAAATGTTATAATGTTTGGTTTGAACGATCATGTTGCATTTCCAAATTCCAAACACACCCTTTAACTTTTCAAAATCCTAAGACACTTAAGTCTTTAATACCCGATCCAAAGCTCAAAATTCAGCCAAAGCATTGAAATGGTGCATAGTCGAGCCTGCTTAACTAGAGACATGATCTCATCCTCATCTCCTTAACCATTCACCCACTAGTGATTTCCACCGATGGTCTTATAATTTAAAGGTCAAACCCAAAAATGACTCTTCCACCGTTTAAAATGCCTAAAAGGATATGTCTTAAGAGTTCTAGTGATGCTTCTCACATGATTTCTTCAATTGGGAGAACCTTATTACATCTTAGGCCATTACAGAGACTTCATCGAAGGAAATGGTAAAATATCAATGGACCAAAAAAACTAGATACTCATGATTTCTTTGAAACACATCACTGACCCACAAACCACACTCTCCATTAAACTGGTGACTTTCCTTTAAAATAGTTCCATCACAAACTATATACTACGATAAAAAAGGAAAAAACCAAGCCATGTCAGGCTTAACATCAACAAAGATACCCGGAATAAATGGCTGATGCCTCCAAAATATAACCGCAAATCCTTCATACCTAAGGCTTTCATCAGCTATCACAAGAATTTACACCAATGTCCTTACCAAAATTACAATGACATTCCCAAAAAAGGCCATCACTAGGGTATTTTAAAACCATTGTGCATCATCACAGATAAAGGCATAACCAAAAGAACCATGCATCCCACATACAACCCAAATAATAACCACTTATCAGACCAAACAAATTTTAAAACATTAGCATGGCATAAGATCGACACTATCTTAGTGACTCTAGGATGAGCTCAAGATAGGGGACATTCTTTTCTCATTCAGAAGAGTAAACTTAGAGTAATCCCATGACACAAATAAGATTAGTTGAACCACTACTGTTTGACTATTTATAATAGCCTTTCATCACCTACCAGTGCATCATCAACCAAAACCCAATGCCTATAGCACCCACGAAATTTGTGTTCCATCAAATATTACAAACAAAACTCTTCCAAAACTAAAGTAGTTTCTAATGGGTTGTGCATACCTCCATCCTCATCGAAGTTGTTCTACCAAGAAATCACTGACACATACACCCGAACTGATGTGACTCTACTCACCTTAGGAGTGTCCACGTCATCAAAAGAAAAGACTAGTCACTCACAAGTTGACTAGCTCAGAAACACTTTAAAAAAACATGTGATGTTCCATGAACCACGATCACCACATCAACACATACAACCCCAAGTTTGAAAAATCCAATGTCACATCATCTGATACAACTGTAACTCGAATGATGACATACTAAGTCATCCATAAAAAAAGAGGTTCACTTGACCTCCTAAACAATGGACTATTCCTGAGGCATGTCTAACCTGCTAAACCCAGCATTCCTCGATGCTTATTCCAATATCAAGGGTTAAGTTGCAAAGACCACCCATCCAAACAAGGGTGTCTTTTTAAAACACAAAAGGTCAACTAGGGACAACAGAACCCAAACATCACCAATGTAAAAAATATCACAATGGAAGCAAGGTGTCAGAAGATCTAAAGGTTCTACCTACCACATGATATCCCCTTACGAATCATACGCATCCACCATATCACAAGGTCACATAAAACAGATTAACTAGGCTTAAGAGACCCTTTTTCATTTAATCCATTCCTAACAGAAACAGGCTATGGATAAATGATCACATATCTATTCCAAGGTATACTACAGGAAACATTTAAAACTACCCTTCCATGAGTTTTAATCATAGGACTCCATTTCAGGTTCTAATTTTATTCCCTTTACATTTAAAACTATTTCATAATATATAATGAACATGTTTTATAGTCTAGTCATATGGGTGTCCATCTACCAATCCATAAAGCGCACATACACTTTATAGGTGGCAATTTTCTCCCATTTAACTGAAACAAAAAAAAGATCTAGAAAAAGAAAACAATTACATATCAAACAAGCTAGCATGTAACTACATGTAGATAACTGAGAGAAACATGTTTTAATCATAGAAGCATGACATTTGAATCATAGAGACATGCTAATAAGCACAGAAACATGATACAAGAAAAAAATCTAGTAAAATGGAAACATGGAAATATTCTAGCACGATAAATATACCACTGAAACATGGTATATAAACATTAATGCTAATAAACATAAAAACATGGTATTTAACTCAAGGCACTCGATCATATTAGTATGAAATCAATGAATCCAGCTACATGGCATGGCATATGAATGACATGTGAATCTCTATGTGCCTAAAATGATTAATGATATGTTTCATCCTTTATTTAATAGTATAAGGGTAAAAGACCATAAAAACATAAAAACATAAATAGAAAAAATTACACCAATCACTCGAGGTTAAATCATATCAATTGTAATATCAAAAATCATGAATATCAATTCCCAATCCTGGCCACATTGTCATTTCCTGTACGTGGGGTTTTCAGTCCCAAGAACAACTATTAACCAAGAGTCGATACATTCCAAGACTCCTTCCTACCAACCCAAAATAGTAAGACAATGGAATAAAATTCCAATAATACCACTATGTAATATCCCAACAAGTCTTACCATCGAACTAGTACTCAGACCGGCCACCACATGGCCTCAAGCACATCTCTCCATATTCCAGAGTCTGATGACTAGCAATGAGGGTTTCAAGAGGTGACAATGGGGAGACTATACCCTCATATCAGAGTTTTCAATGCATTGTAATAGTATATAAATAGATTTGAATAGTGGAATCAGTAAACAGAAAACAAAAAAAGAATAATAGTATGTTCAATTTAAAAAAAATGGCTAGTGCCAGTTTATAAAATAGGTGAATGCATGATATAGTGATGATACATAATTGAAAGTGGTAAAAAGTTGAATGTGCTTCAAAATATAGTATAAAAATAGTAAAAAGACAACAAATACCCATGGGTGATCTCCTCAAGAATCCTGAGCTCCAGCTCAGTCCTTTTCTCCTAACTCCAGGTATAAACAACATTGCAATTAACCTAGGTCTTACAAATATAAGGTCTAATCTGGTTCCAAGGGTACCCGAGTAAGGTGTGAGATAGAATCTCAATAGGCAGGAACCCAGTGGTGTATGGCCCAAACTAGGTGGTGAATAAAAATTAAATAGTGCATTAGTATTTAAAAGTTATAACATAATTGAATAAATAAATAATAACACATCTAGGTTCTTAAGGGATATCTGACGTCGATACCAGCATTGATTCATTGTGAGAATAAGAGTCTGATTATTTCAATTATTTTTATATTTATATATATTGTATCAGTTTATTCAGTTGTATAAAGAATAAAAACAATTAATAAAGTAAATAGTTTTACTTTTATTCATTTATCATTTATTTAACCACATATACCTTCAGGTTCCCATGGAAACCTGTATCTTAAAACCTACTTCACCCCTACTGGAGTCTGAACCATTTACCATATTAAATTCTAAATAATTATATAACATGAGCTTTCATTATCCTTTTAATTCATTTTATATAAAATCAATTGGACTAATAGTTCAATGTAAATAAATGGGTGTACAACATCATGTCTAGGACCCTGTTAGTAGTTGGAGCATCCGTCCCTATCTCAAAACCTATTTATCAATCATATATATATATATATCAAGGATATATAAATTCATGTCTACAACCTTGTGAGTATTTTGAGCTCATTCCCAGTCTCACAACCCATTTATCAATCACACACACACACACACAGATATATATATCATGGGTGTAGAACGTCATGTCTAGCACCCCATGAGTATTTGGAGCATCAGTCCCGGTCTCACAAACCATTTAACAATCATACATATATATATATCATTGGTGTAGAACGTCATGTTTATCACCCCATGAGTATTTGGATCATCATTCTCTATCTCACAACATGTTTATTAATCATACATATATATAAATATATATCATGGGTGTAGAACATCAAGTCTAGATCCTCATTAGTATTTGGAGCATCAGTATCTATCTCACAACCCATTTATCAATCTTATATATATGTATATATATATATATCACAAATATCACAATTTTAACATAAGGAGACATCTTATGGATTCAAAATTCACATTACATCCGGATGGTCATATATTCAGTTCAAAGCATGATGCAAATCCTCTCATGCATACCACAAGCCATTTCCAATTTCCTTTAAACATTTAAATTGAAAAAAGATGATTTATGATCCGAAAGTAGAGGTATGTACTAAACCATCCATGATGTGTCAATTTCACTAAAATCATTTAGACTATCATAATTCATGTTTATTAAATTAACCCAAGGCATTTTCATACCATCCTAATTTGTTCCCTTTCAAGTTTAACCATTTCATCCAAACCATTAAAAAACAAACCATATGTATATAACCACTCATTTAAACCATTCCATTCCATATGAGTATACACTCTGAGGTTTACATTTCATATTTAACTACATCCCATGATTTTACCCACTTGTTTACCCATTTCTCATTCAAGGAATATAATGAGTATACCCACTCATTATACATCATTTTAATCAAAATGAATTCCACAATTATAATGAATTTAACAATTCATTAGCCCCCATTCACAACCCATGAAACCAAAGAGTATACCCACTCATTATTACAGTTCACATTTATTCATATCACATGGGTATACCCGCCCATTTATTTCCACTCACTCTTATTCATTTCACATGGTTTTACCCACACATGAATCCAACTCTAGTTCATTAGAACCATTTAATTCAAGTAAATCAGCATAAAAAGGAGGTAGTAAATCTCCTAGATTACCAAAAAAAATTCCTTTAATTATTCATGATTACTATAACTATGAAAGAATAAGAAAACTACACATAATCGAGCTATAAAAATAAATATGAAATAGCTATTCAAAGTTGAACTTCAACCTTCTCCCCATAAAAAACTAAAGAACTATGTATTAACCTACTCGAAATTCTCCATCAAATGTCATCATTCCAAGTCACATATGTACATTTAGTGGTTATAGCGTTACCTAATATTTCATGGGTTCTATAGTCATATATTATACCTCTATCACCATGAGCCTATATCTATTTGCTGGTGTAGTAGTGGATATTAGTCAGTTTTCAAGGTCTTCCATGTATCTAATAATAGGGTATGATAACCTCATAATTATTTTCATCATAGGTAAGTCTTCATTCAATAATTACCAGAATTATTTTTTTTCATCCATAGTTTATGATAATATTAAACTTCATGTTGTCATGTTAAATCCATTGGGGAGTAGGATTTTAGGTTACTATTATGTTAGATGGATTCTATCATCAACCTAATGGATGATGAGGTGTATCAGGTACCTAAGCGCCCACATCTCATAATGGTTATCCTGCCATCACATTAGGGGAGGATCATGACTTAGAGGAGGTGATAAATTATGAAGATCCTTTCAAGATCCTTGAGTTTATGTTTCTATTTGTGGACATGGTATTGATGAGAATATTAACCCATCCACATTGGATCCTATATAGATGGAGCATCTATCTCTACTATATGAGTAGTTCTTAGAGTATGATCCTACCATGAAATATGAAGTTGGCCCATGTTGGAACATGGTTGAGTATAATTGGGTGAACTAAGAAAGGTCATGGAATTTTTTATAGGGCCACAATACCTTGACACCACTATATAAGATGGGAATCCATATTAAAACTCCCAAAAATTAGCTTTGAACCTGGGGGCAGGTGGGGTCAACTATTGTTCTCTCCATGCATTGACCCATGAAATGGATGAGAAGAATATCATTGAGGAATATATTTTTACACTAGTAGGGCCTTGTTTGTGGACAACATGGTTGATTCTCTAAAAGTGATTCAGGAGTTGATCACATAGATGGAAGAGGAGGAGCACTAGTTGTGGATCCATACTCTGATGAAGGCGGAGGAAGTCAGACACCTAAGGGATCGACTATTTTTTCATGAATTTGATCTTAATATTGAAAAATTATAAATGGTATAATACAAGTATCATCAATGAGAGTTCAAAATATTGGTCACTATGGTACACCCATTGGTACAGAACAAAACAGAGTACTTAAATATACAATTAATGATTGTTGAATCACCTCAATATAGGATGGCCAAGCTTGAGTAGGCAATGGCTAGAGAACTATTATCAGTCAATTTGTACTAATAGAGAAGAACAATTCTATAAATGAAACTCATTATTTTTTCCCATATAATAAAATTAATATTGTTTTATAATACCTATTTCAAATTTCATGGTATCATTGTCATGTAAATTAACTTGAAAACTAAAACCTCTAAGACCATGTGATTCATGATTTGTGTGAAAAATAAGATACAATAGAATATCATTCATATTTTTTGAGAGAGAACAATAGGGGTGAGTAGTTAGGAGACAAAATGTTCAATCGACCACTATGAGGGAATTATTAAAGATTGTTAACCCACATGAGTGGAATTCCTAAAGATTTAGTCACCATATCAATATAAAAATATGCATGGAGCTGCAACACATAAGGTTTTATAATTCCCCAAGGGTAAGGGTAACTGGGTGAATGGTAATTTAAAACATTTGGGTTTTGAATCAAAAAATGAAGGGGTATAAAGGTTGAGATTGAATATTGGAAGACTATTCGCAATGATGTAAGAACCCGGACCTTCTTTCTAGGTATGTTTTTCCTTTTTCTGGAGTTTTGGAGAAAAGAAGAGTTTCTAGAAATTTTTCAAGTACACGTCATGTACTTTGTAACTATACGCCTTGTACTTCATTGCCGTATGAGGCCGTGTGCTGGCCATGTCATGGCCACAGACACGGTCATGTGGGGTGATGTGGAGGCCTCCTAAAGAGGTGTATGGAGAAGGAAAGTACAAACTGTGTACTTCAAAAGTACACACCGTGTAGTTTTTTTCATTAAACGCTCCGGGGTCGCGTCTGATGGATAGAACAACCTTCTACTAGGTCGTCTTCATCTGAGAGAACCCGTAAAGCTACGACTTCTCTCTGAGCCCCCGAGCCTCCATCCGACCTTCTATTTGAACACCGTTGATTGCGTTGGAATAACATTGTTATGTTCTCTCTTCTTCTTGAGCCTTGTGTTCCAATTCCTCTTCTTTTCCATGTTATCGTGGGTTGAACGTTTTATGATTTTTCATAGATCTATGACATTTTAAGGATATTCAATCCTCGTGTTTCAAGTATAATGATATCCTAACCCCAAGGTAGGTGGTTTGTGCCTTTACACTCAAAGTCATTGAGTATTTTTGTAAAAATACCACCAATACCCTTGAACGGGGTATTTTGTGTTTCTCGTTTTATCCCTATTGATTTCCTGCCATGCTTGTACACCTGTGTAGAGGTAATTTGGATATGAATTAGGTTGTTTGTTGTGCTTTGGATGTTTTTTTCCCATGCATTTTTTTGTTTATGACCGTTTGGTCTTATTTAGATTTTGGCCACATTGCCTGTTTTCCATGCCTGTTATTATAGGATGGAGAGTTGTATTCTGACATGCTTGTTATCTTGTAGACTGTTTATCCAAGTAGCTCTGTAGGTTTACCTTAGCTAAATTACACTACTATGATTGTTGACATACATAGGGCTGTGAGAACCTGATGTAGTAGACTATAGGGGGAATTTAATGGGTGAGCTTCCTCAGAGAGTCTTTGAGAACTTTTGGCTATAAGGGGGATTGACCGAGTGAGAATCCTCAGAGATCCTTAAACCACATAGGTCTATAAGGGGAATTAACTGACTGAGCTTCCTCAAATAGTCCTTGATTTTCTTTAGTCTATAAGGGGATTGACCGGGTGAGCATCCTCAGAGAGTCTTTTTTTAATTATGAAGTGTTTAGACTATAAGGGGGATTAACAGAGTGAGCATCCTTAGAGAGTATATGAACAACCTGAGATATAAGGGGAATTGACCGAGTGAGCTTCCTCAGAGAGTCCTAGACCTTGGGGATATAAGGGGAATTTGCATGTGAGCTTCCTCAAAGAGTCCCTAACTACCTTAGACTATGCGGGGAATGGACCATGTGAGATTCCTCAGGGAGTCTTGCTATAGCTTTGACTATAAGTGGATATACAGTGAGTGATTTTTCATAGAATCTTATTAAATTACTCTAAAAACCAGAGGGGTTAAACCGAGTGTGTTTCCCAGAGGGTTGATTTTACTTTTTAAGTTGGACCAGAGGGGATGACTGTGAGTACTTCCCAGAGGGTTACCTGTTTGTTTTTTTAACTATTTCTTGATATTGGAATGGTGGATGGTTTACTACTTAGTGAATTCCTGTTACTATTTTCTACACTTTTACCTGCCATATACTCACTGACTATTAGGCACAAATCTTCGGGTGGTTTCCTACTGAGATTTAGTCTCACACCCTATTTGGGTCATGATTTTGGGACCAAACAGATTATATTGTTGAATTTATATACAAGGGAAAGCACCCTTCTTCTTTAGGTACTTGATTGTGTTGGAGCTATAGAGAATGGGACCAAGTTGAGGCTTGCGATGCTGAGGAGTTGTTTATCTGTTTTCCTTTTGTACTTGGGTTTAGTACTGTATTCAGAATTGTGGCTTGTTTTCCTGCTTTCCTAGACATATATGTATCATGCATAAGTTATATATATGTATAATCCAGTTGTTTATTTATCTCAGTATTCAGTTGTTTACTGTTATTGGATATTTACTACTTTCACTATTGTATGTGTTTCCTACTTTCATTGTGTACTCTGCCAATGAGGGCATAGTTTCTGCACTATCACATCCAAGGCCCTCACTACTAGTTAGCATCCTCTGGTGTTCAGGGAAATGTGCTTGAGGCCTTGTGACCAACTTGGTATGGGGTGCCTCTGTTTGGCTTCCAGAACCGGGACGTTACTAATGAGGGGTCCACTATTATACCAAGATAAATGAGGGGGGAAATTTTAGGTAAACCTTTGGTCAAAAATATGAATTCCAAGATTCATTGCAAAATTTATAAGGATTTTTCCTATTGTATGTTTTCCCTATATGCGAGGTGGGATAATATAGAGGAAGATGGATAGTCATTATAAACCGAGGGGATATCATTAAGAAATTAATGTTTTATGGATAATTAAATTCTATGACATGATTTATGTTTAAATAGATAGTGATATTCTCAATAAGAGGTATAACACCATAGGGTTTGGAAATATTCAATTGGAAATATAAATATGGGGAACCAAATAGACAAATTCCTTTAGTATAGTGTGATTATAGGCTAATTAAAAATTCCAACTGCATGAGATATAAGATAATGGGGCTAGATTGTACTCTATAGAGGAGACCAATGAGATCCCATAGGTTGTATAGTTTATGGTTATATAGAATAGACTATAGGAATAGAGTTTTAGGTTATAAAAATTAGATAGTGTGGTAATTTAATTTAGTGTCATACATCTGACACCATGGGTTTTATAGATTTTAAGTCCATACAACATCAACCATGCGGGTGCTGCACTTTTAGGTCATACAACTTTGACTATGGGAGACATAATCTATAGAAAAATAAAGGCAAGTAAAATAAAATATGTATTGAAAGTAGAATGTCGGTATTCATAACCACAATGATCATTTTTCACTTTTTAATGACATTATTCTTGGATCATGGTTCTTAGTTGAATTTTATTGAACTCAATCCATTGGAATGTAATATTTTACAATTTTGTATCTTAGCCAGTGTATGTGAGAGTTTAACATCGTATAACATATACCATGGTATTTGTTCCGATTTTATGGTCGTAGAATATTGACCATAATGATGGGATTGAGATATTATTTAAAATCCCAATAATTTTAAATATCAACCTAATGTTTGATATAGTCCAAGACCTGAAATATTGATCTTAAATGAATCACGAATATAATTATTTAAATATGATTGTTATAACCTCATTGTTATATTGGAGAGTATAAATATTAATACCCAAATTAGGAAATATATGTATAAAGTTCCTACTCAATAATTTTTTTCATTAATGGTTTTTAAATAAGTATATAATTTTTATTAATGTCTTTTTATGTTTTAAAAAATACATTTTTCCTAAAAATATATTTTTTCTTTTTGTAAAAAAATGTTATAGTTAATTTCATCAACTTTTTGAATAATAATTAGATAAAATGAAAATTATTTTTAAATTATTCAATATAAAATTAATCAGAGATAAAAAAACTATAATATTATGAAATATTTTATTTTTATATGAATAGTGTAAAATATTGATTTTTATTGAGAACTATCTTTTTATTTAAAAAATTTATGAAGTTATAATTTTTTAAAAAAAATTTAAAAGTAAAATTAATTTTTTTATATCCTGGATAATCTAATTTGTTTCATTGAAATCAATGTTATGATTGATTTTTCCATAAAATGTTTTTATAATTAAGATGATATTGTTTTAGAAATTTTCATTCCATCATAGTTTACGAGTTTAATTTTCAGTTAAATTTTACCACTTATATGAATTGAATTTAAAAACGTGGATTCAATATTTTTAAAAGACATAATTATAATTATGTAATAAGGTCAACATAGTTTTTTTTATAATGAATAGTAACTATGGTAAATAATAATAGCCATAGTAAAGGCTAAAACATATTAATTAAGGTTAACACTATTTTGAAATAACATTAAAATATACCTAAAAATTTAATTTAACCAATTAGATGGATATAGTTAATATATAGATATATTATTGTTGAATTAATGGTCACTTGGACCCTTTTTCATTGATAATTTTCTATATAAAATTTTAATTAATGAAAAATAGGAAATGAAACACTCTTACTTTTAAATTACTATTATATATTATCTTGGGGATAAGAATAAGGATATTGTAACAAACAAAACTCCAGTAACCTAGATCTGGTGTCTAATTTATTACATTAGTATAAGATACAAGGGATCTCATCCTAAATTATTGTTCAATTTAGTAGTTTTGAAGAACCAGATAAATACATAATTCCCATATTAAATTGAAAATATAAAAATATATATCTTAAGATATAATATCTCATCCTTGATATTATTCATACTATCCTTCGTCATATCCCTGTAAAGGAAAAAAGAATAATTGGTCAGCTCACTTTCTCAGTAAGAGTTACACACATTAGAATCTATTATGTGAAAATAAGGAATAATCTATATGGCGTGGGAAATAACTAAAAACTCATTCCATTTAAGTAATAAATGGAGAACAAAATGAAATCCAGGGATAATAACAATTTTTTAATAACATGGAAAATAATTAATGAATTTTTAAAAATGGAAATTCTTAAAATTTGACATCATGTTCTCAGATATCATTATATCTTTACCATGGAATCCATTTTCCCAGAAAATTTAATTGATGGGTTAATATACACCAAAAAACCATTTAATTAGTTTGTCTAACAAATCTGTTAAATGAGATATGTCAATAAATCAATGTTGCATGAATAATAAGACCCCACCAGTTATTTTATTCCAAATTAATTCGTTATATATTTAATGATCAATTTTAATAATAAAAAAATATGTCTTACGAATAAATGCCTGTATTAACTAAATAATACAGAATATTAATATTTTTCCAATAAACCGAATAACTTACATAGTAAAACACTATATGTAAAGATGGTATATGTTTTAAAAAATAAGAATATCCATGATAAAAATAATATATATATTTATGATAAATTTAATACCCAATTTAAAATGATTACAAGAAATTGAATGTTTCAAGAAAAAGTTAAAGACCACAAAATTAATAAGAGATAAAATATGACCATAAATTCATCAGAAATAGAGGTTTTATAATAAAATAATTTTCTTTTAAGCGATAATGAAAATAATAAAATATTAATAAATATTATTAAATGATTTTTATTTTTAAAACCATTTCAAAAATGTAGAATAATCAAAAGATCATAAAATAGTTATAGTTGTAGGATGACCCACTAATGTCATATATAGTGAAAATAAATATTCATTTCGACATTTTGTAAAAGAAAGTTAAAAATGAAAATTTTAGAAACCATTGTAAAGATTAATATTATACCATGTAAAGAGAAAATTTTAACATTAAATTTCATTACAAAATAATTTTATTAAATAAAAAGTAATTTTTAAAAATAATTTTGATGAATATGGACATCAAAGTAAAATATACCTGTTAAAAAAATAAGACTGGATTTCATTTTAAACACTTGATTTCTTGATTAAATTTCCAAAGAGATGAAAATTTAGAATAAATTTGTAAATCCATAAATATTCACAGGATTAGGTAAATATGTGGATTTATGATGGAAAGATTATAGGATTCCTTTAAGGAAAATACGATCAATCTCAAAACAAATGAGAATGGAAAATAAATGTATACATGTTTAGTATCTTTAAAATTATAGCCCATTGAAAGAGTAAACATGATATGAAATATTAATAATCATGAATAAATATATATTCATGTTAAATATATAAAATGTAAGCTATAAACACCACAAAAAATGAATAGGTTCAAAATACTAAATATGATTTGATGGAATGGAAATTGAGAAAAAATATTTTTCCTTAAGTTTGAATTTCCTTGTAAGTTCTTTTAAACTACAATAAAATAAATTAAGATTTATTATTTTTACTTCCATAACCATATAAATATCTATAATATCATATATAATCCATTTATAACATCTTATCACATGTTTGTTAACAATCCTTTAATAATAACAATATTTTGGGTGTAAACTACTTCGGTTTTCATGTATTTTTTGATTTAGTAGATTTAGTTAATTTGTCTCACTCATGGATATACCATATATATAATTTTATATATGATATAAATACCATATATTTTAAACATATATATATTTGTTGGAATCCCAAAATATATAGATATAAAATGCATTAATATTTCATAGAGATGGTAAGTCCCACATAGGCCTGAATGTTGTTTTCACGTTTCAATGGATGGAATGAAACAAAGGTAAATATAAAATCACATTTAAATTATAGTTTTTATATCATATATTTTCATTAATTCTAACCTTATTATCATCCAGTTAAAATAGAAATGAAGAACAAATCACATTGTTTCATGAATGTAGTCTTCTGCACATATGCTCGAGTGACATTATCGTTTTGCAATGGATTGGAAGGTATGAAGGTATATATGATATTATAATTATAGAATCTTAATTATGTAAAAAATATAATATATATTAATTATTTTTATCTTTATAATATTCCACGTAAAGTGGTCATGAAAACGAATTACACTACTATGTAGAGATGGTAAGTCGTCCATACACATGAGCGATGTTTTCACTTTACATAGGATGGGAAATATATATAAAACATTTCCCATAATCATAATGACATATAAGAATATTTATGATACTAGATTTATTATTTTAGGAGATCTAATATTGATTTATATAATTTTAAAGAAAAATGAAAAATGAAATATTCGGTAAAGATGATTACCTCTTCTTCAGTAATCTTTCTTTAGCTACCACCTTAAAACCCATTTTAATAGTTTTTTAAGAAATTAAGAACCTCTAATTAATGTATAGGTAATTGGAGAGGAGTATTAGGAAGGTTTTTATCATTATATATGGGTCAATGTGGTGTAATGAATATAGAAAAGGTGCATTCTTTTATAAGTGAGGGGAGGGGCACTTTTGAGAATTCATGAAATATTATAATATAATATGTGGATAACTCATGTAAAAGGATTCTAAAATTGAACATATTAAAAGAAAAGGAGTATATTTTATTAATATAATAATAAAAAATCAATTTTTTTATATTTCATTATAAACCTTATCCTTTGTATTAACCCCTTGGTTAACCAATTTTATCCTTAACTACAGTCCCAACTATTCCAACATTAAAGGATTATAATTTCACTTATATGGTAATAATTGGATCATAAATGATTAATGGGTAAAATTTTAGACCATATATTATCCCTCTTTCCTCTTTCAATATTTTTATTTTATTTTTAAATAATTTAATAAAATATTAGTTTCATAAAATATCTTTAATGTCATTTTAGACACTATTTATTTAACTTGACATTAATTACACCAAGAAAAAAGATTAAATCAGATATAATCTTTTAAAAAATATATAATATGATATTTTAATCTATTAAATTATTGTAGAATAATATTTCATTGAAATTTATTACATTTATTATTTTTAAAATCAACTATTGTATTTTATTTCTTTTAATTGAATAAATACTTTGTTGGCATTGTGTAAGAATTTAATATAATTATTTAATCACGTATAATTAATAATAAATTACCATTATAAAAACGGTTAATTTATATTTATAATTAACATTTATAACTAAACATCACATCTTTTTATCCTTATGAAAAAATATTAGAGATATTAAAGTCAAGAGTGTGAAATTTTGTTTCATTTCATTTCATCAAATAATATAATGGTCAATACCTAGGAAAAATGGAACTAAGTGTCCATATTTTCAATACATGGGAATAAATGGATGAAATAAATTCATAAAACAGGATAACAAAATGTTTTATGTAAATTCTAAAATCTTATCCCAGGGTTTTATCTTTATTTTCCTATTTTACCCTTTCTGAGGTGAAAAATATTCAATAAGGTTGCTATGCATAATGACCAAAAAATACAGGGGACCTATTTAACAAATTCAAAATAACTAATTAAAAATACGGAAACCATTTTATCAAATTTAATTCACATAAGTGGCTGAAATTATTGTATGATAAAGACAAAAACACAATAAAAAATAGTTTTTTAGGAAAAATTCATTTTTATTTCTAAATATGAACATATATCAAAATAAGGTATAATGATGATTTGAATGTAATTAAATATATTATTTATAACTATATGATTATAATTATAATTTATTATTACCTTAAAATAATTTTTGGTATTTTTTAATTAAAATAAATGATATTTTTATAAAAAATTGTATTTTTACCTATTCATTAAAAATTAATTTTTTTTAGAAAAATAATAAATTTTCCACCTATGATAATGGTTATCTGAATAATTAAAAATATATATAATTGTAACATAATAATATTTCAATATCTTTTCATGGTTCATTTAAACTCTACATTTCATGTAATGTAAGCTATCACAGAATTCAAATTTATTTAAAAAGAAAAATATTCTAAAATCTCAAGGTCTTACATTCTACCACCATTAAAAAAAATTCCATCAAAATTATGTCACTTTAATACATTCAAATTTGGATTTTTATACCTTATCACACCATTAGGTTCCCATGAATCTTTCTCAGATTTATGGTTTCACTACAACTTGTGTTTCATGGAACTTTCTCTCTTTGATCCAGAATATCTAACAGTTGTTCCTTATAAGATTTGTATTTATCTAGAAGTATGACCTATGATTTTAGTACATATGATATATCAGGTATATATTTTCTCTAGATTGATATATGGAATATGTCATAAAATTGATATAGATTTATTGGAAGCACAAAGGGATTGGCTACTATCCTTATACAATGAACAATTTTGAAGGGAATGAAATATTTAGGGATCGTATTTCCCTTCATTACAAACCCCATAATCTTATTCCAAGGAGATATTCATATTAATTACTTTTAACAAACTTCAAACTCTGAGTCTCACTGAAAATTCTTAATAAAATGTTTTTCCAAATCTAATATTCCCTTATAGGTTGTTGAATAGATATAACCTTATTGACCATTTCCTTATCTTGATCAGGTATAGATAGATTTATTTCACTAACTTCATCCCAAAATGTTGGATTTAGTCACTTAATTACATATAAGGATTTATAAGTATACATTTTATTTCTAGAGTGAAATATATTGTAGTATGAAAAATCTACCAAATGAGGGTGTTGATCCAAACCACCATTAAAATACATAAAGAATTATCTCAACATGATTTTTGGAGTTTGAATGGTCTTCTTGTACTGGCCACATATCTTTGGATGATAAGTAGTTCTAAAACTCAAAAACTATATCCAGATCATGTTGATGGATTCTCCAAAACATTATAGTAAACCTCATATTCCAATCAGAACGTATTGAGAGTAGTAATACATGAAATCTCACGACCATATTATTGTATAACTGAGTGAGATGATCAATAGATAAATATTCTCTAGTAGTGATAAAATATGTTTATTTCACAATGTGATTGACAAAAACATAATATCATTGTTCCCTTTAGATTATTTATGAAGTATGATATCAAAATCTAGGGTAATGTTTCCCCATTTCCATTTTAGTATGGCTTAGGGTTGTAACATACCCTTAGACTTCTATTATTCAAACATAACTTACTAACCCACTTGAACTCATGAAACATACTCAACAATATCCCTTTTCATGGTATCCCATCATAAAAATAATTTTTTAGATATTTATATGTATTTTTACATCAAGTATGAATAATAAATGATTAACTATGAGCTTCATCCAATATCTGCTTCTTCAATTCCAGTGTTAAAGGTACATATAATCATTTCTTGAACCTTATCATTATAGTGTGAAACTTTTTTATCTCAATAACATTTCTCAAATTCTTCATTATTTCTGCATCATCCAATTATTCCTTCCTAATCATCGAAAGGATGTATGGTTGAATATTCATATGAAAATGAGAAGATATATCCCCTTTCCTTGTGATTTAAAGATAAAACTTATTTAAATCCATAAATATTGTATCTCTTTAAATCCTCACCATTGAAAAACTATCATGGTATTTAAAACATAGAGCATAACCCACCTTGTACACCTTCCAAGGGTGGTAATTTATTGAGCATTCATAATATTTGATTGAATCTAACTATAATCGCTAGTGCATGTTGATTTATTTATATGTAAATATATACTTCAAGATTTCATTATTATTATATATATCTTAGGTTTCATCTTATAGAGAATTTCGTAATATATTCAATTAAAAAAATACCACTTTCACCACCAATTCATGATTCAGATAATTTTTATGATAAATTTATAATTGGAGAGAGGCATAATATATCACCATATTATTCTGTATAAGGATAAATCCTAGTCCGTTATTTGATATATCACTATATATCACAAACCCTTATCAATTGTAGGGTAGTGTAATCACAAGAACTATTACCAACCTTATCTTTTTTTATTTGAGTTTGTCTATGATAACTTAACCCCCTTCCGAGTAAACTTTGTAATTGGATTATATAATTGTGAGAAATATCTCAGAATGATTCAATAGTATTTATCCATCTTAAGAAAAATATTGATCTCAATTATAGTGTTTATTCTATGTTATTTCTCAATAACTTCCATCTTTTAAGGATCTAATAATATACCCTCACATGATATTATATAACCAAGAAATGAAAATTTATAAAGACAAAATTCACACTTGGTAAATTTTTTATAAAATTTATCCTTCCTTGGGGACTTCAACACAATTCTCAAATTTTATTTTTTTTGCATGCATTATTATTGAATATATACAAATATCATCTATAAATACTTCCACAAACTGATCAAGTTAATCTATAATTTCTCTATTCATTAACATTATGAATATAATAGAATATTAGATATATAAAAATGGAATTACTATAAATTCATATTGACAATACCTCATATGTAAGACTGCCTTGGGTATATCCATTTTTTACCCTTAACTGATAATATGCATATCATTGAAAAATATTGTATAAATATTGAACTCCTTATAACTGATCATAAAAATCATCAATACAAGGTGTCGGATACTTTTTCTTAATAGTGACTTTTTATGTTCTTACTAATCAATGAAATTATGGATTGGTTATTGGATCATAAAATTAGATAATATGGATATACATTCAAGAGGGGGTGAATTGTAGATTAAAAACATTAAACTAAAATAAAACAAAATAACTCTTTAAGTAAAAATATAATACTCCCAAATAGTCTTATGATCACAGTGTAAGAATTAGAATAAAATAGTTTTTGTTTATATCAATGTATGTTTTAATTGTTACCATAGAGACACTAATAAAACAAATGATAAGAATGATTTTTTAAAAAAATTCTATTTTAAAATTAACAGTGAAATAATGACTTGTAAATAAGATAAATACAATAGCTAGTAAAATTATTAATTAATTACATGATGTATTAAAAAAATTCAATATTTTAACCTTAATAGTGAAGGTATTCAACAACCATGACTAAAGGTATCCGTAGTTTTAAACTTATTATGAATTATGTATTTCCTTAATAGTAAATCCCTCAATATGATGATCAGTAGATATGTATTTCAATCCCTTGGAAGGCCTCAATATGATGATCAATGGTTGTATTCCTATCCTCAGAATCCCTTTATCTAATGGATCATATTCCCTGTCTTTCAATCCTTGGAATCCCTCGATCATTACAATGAATAGACATGGAGTAAAAAAGAAAATTTTATAACAGAAATAACCTTGAAAAGGATTCCTTAGAACAAAAAAATCTAAATTATTATAATGAATAATAATAATAAGTTCATGAAGATCAAGAATTAGAAGACATGAGTTTCAATAATGTATCAACTCCAGTCTCTCTGAATGATCTACTATATATATTCAAATATACAACAGTCATATTTCTGTGTTTGTTTCAATGGCCACAGATAGCTAGCACTTGATATCTCATTTGTAACTGAATGTCCTACGTCATTTTTGTAGCATCATTAAAATCCAGAATTTTATTCCTTATGATAGAAAAAAATTTATATTCTAATTATATACTTGGGAAATTCTGATGGAATTAATTATCATTTATCAATATAATAAACCTTATAATGATTAGTATGATGTATAGGAATTTGTATCAGTTTGATCATCATGGCTTTTTATATAATACAAATTGGAAAAAAAATCTAAACGCTAGTTAGAATAAAGGACAGTCTAATTAATTGGACTCATCCTTGATTTTATGGATCATATTGAAGAATTATAAGTTCATATTTTTAATAAATTAGAATTATTTATTTGTTAGTTAAAATGTACTCTTTTATACCAAAACATACTAAAACACTTGAGACATAAAATAGTAGTGATAAATGTTTTATGAAAGTGTTTGTGATTTCCAAAAACAAAGGAATGGTAAAGTGATATGTAAAATTTCTAACTAAAAAATCTCCCCCATTTGGAAAGAAAAAAACAAAAATACATAAAAAAATAATATTACCTAAAAAACATACAACACCTCTATTTTTTAAAGACAATGATGAAATTATGTATAAATCCCCTTGAGTATAAAACACTTTTTTAATATGATGGAAATTATTATAACATATCCCCTTAATGAAAACTAATCCACTTCAGGATATTTTTCCTCTTTTATAAAACTCTTTATAATATCTACCCCTTTTTTTACAAAAAGAATGAGAAAGTAACCATAGTTTACTGAAACGTTAGAATATAAAACAAAGGAAAGAAATATTTTTGATATAAGAAAACATATAATAAATAATAAAAATAACATATAACCAAAATTATGGTAACACATTCAAAAACAAAGTATTGGATAGAAAGATAATTACATTCATTAATGATTCATGTATTTGATAAAAATTATTTGTGAGTTCAAAAGTAAAATTATTCATTATTTCTTCATAATTTTCATGAAAAAATTATTCAACCTATTGAACTCATCTCGACCCTTCTTAAGATTATTGATTCTTTCTTACATCACTTCTTTCCTCTAGAATTGAGTCTTCATTATTTAATCCTCCTCATAAAAATATTTATTCTCAACCCTCATTATGATAAATTCAATATCATATGATCTCATCCTTCTCATATCCAAGTCCATGTCATGAATATTTTATTTTAAAACATTCATCTCCTCAGTATGATAATCATTTGTATCATATAAATATTCAACAAACTTTACTCGATCTAAAAAAATCAAAAGATATCTTGATAAAGTAATATTTTATTTCTAAAAAAATGTTTCTTTAAATCAATAAATTTATCATCATATACCCTAATATCACATTCCAACCGATTGGACCACATTACTTTATAATTAAATGATCTCTTCTGAATTTTTAACTTTTCATAAAAATTTCTCAACTCTATATCAATACATATCACTAATTTAGTAAAAAAAATCAATGCTTTTAATTTTTCACTAAGACAATTCTGAATAATTTTACATATTTCATCAAGAATTTGGAAATATGAAATGTTGTCTTATAACATTTTCGATGATTTTAAAATAAAATCAATTATGAAATCATTTCCTCTGAATTTGGTGAACCAAAAGATGGTTTGGGATTTTTTGGTCTAGAATATTCAACATATAGTTTTTATACTTATTTATCTTTCTCATTTAATTTATTTGAAACATTATTATAATCTGAAAAAATAACAAAATCCACATTCTTATCTGACTCAATATCTTTAGTAACATTCATCTGAGATTATTGGTATTATTTCCCAGATTTTTTTATTTCTTTTATTCTATTTAAGATAACTTTTCTTCATACTATGATGGTAATATTGATTATGATTATAATGAATATTATGAAGAATTGTTCATTTTTGATCCTCCATTAGTGTCTATTTTTCATCAACATATTATTCTTCAACTTATTCTTCAACTTCTTCCTCTTCTTCCTCTACATCTTACTCTACTTCTTCCTATAAAACATCTTCTTCTTCAACTTCCTCAACACCCTTTTATAAATGTCATGTGGTTTGATTTTGACTTTTTCCAACTATTTTAGAAATATATTATTATTTTTTGTAATGATGTTTTTACTTGTTCAACTAGTTTTTATTTTCCCTTATTAACCAATAAAGGGACTATTGGTGGAATATCTACTATTTCTTCAAAAAGAATCCTGATATCATGAATGAATTGATTAGTATGAGAGATTTGGTAGGATATTAATCTCATAATCCTTTTAAAAATATCTCAACAAACTTTCCTAAACTATTGATTATTAAAGGCTTGTATTGTTTGTTTCTCTTTCATTATTCTTCTAACTATTCTACTACCCAAAAATTTTAAATTGTATTCTTCAAAGAGATCAATAAAAAACTCAAAATCCCCTAGTTTCTTTTGATCCTTTTGTTTCATAAACTTATTGAATTCATAATTTAACATTCTATTTTATTTCTTTTGTTTCTTTATTGGAGAATAATATAAATTTATTTTCTTTTTTAGTCCTTGACTTTTTTTTGAAGGTTTATCTTTGGAAAAAACTCCACAAACATTGTCTACAAACATCCCTATTCTTTAATAAAATACTATATTCATTCTAGAAATCATATCTTCACTGATAAAAGTGATTTCCTCGTGAATTTTCTATGTTTGGTTCACAAAATAGAAATGTTTAATAACTTCCACAAGTAGTTTGTTGATAAAATAAAGAAACATAGTAATCTTAGATTTTATTGATTCATTATTCGGGACTTATAACATAATAAAAACAAACATTAAAAGGTTTATTTTTCTTATATTTATCAATTAATATAATACAAAAATATATGATACCTTGAGGGTGTCCCTATTAAACTTCGTGGGTACTAAATATCCCTACATCCAAAAATCTACAACTCTATTTTCTAGTGTTAGATGTGATACATTCCTTACTTTCTCATAACAAGGAAACAAAGAATCTTCTAATTTTTTTCTTTCAAAATTATCCACACTATCGGGTAATTTTTGAGAGTGTAGGAAGGATTCTCCTTCAATAGGAACTCAAACCAAATTTAATACTCGTTTAAAAGATACATTGTATTTATTCCCAAGAAATGTAAAATAACCTTATTCCTATTCACCTTCATTAAAAAACCTAATAGTGGAATAAAACTATTTTAGGATTTAAGGATAATATAATTCAAAGTAATTATATGGATTCTATAAACCTAATTCCTCCCATATTTGAAAATTTATGATTATTTTGAGAGAATAATCATACTTATTGAACAAATTTCATTCAATAATACATTCTCTAAAAACATACATTTTCATAATATTCCTTATTGGGAATCATAATTTAACTAAAGATGTAAACTATATGGATGCAAAAAAAAATCAGACTGACGGATTTGAGGAGTCATGATAGTCAGAACTGATATCTCTGAAAACTGATGAGGGATAGAGTTTATCTCACCCTTATATATGAACTATGGGTAAATGTTTTTCTTCCATATTCAAATCAATAGTTGACATTAAATCATTAATATATCTAAATATATGGATTTAATTGAAGAAATATTGAAATATTTATTTGACATCTCAGGTAACACCCCTAGATTTTATGAAAAATATACTTCTAATTTCATTAATGTCTTGTTTTGGATTCTACACCAAGATTACCTTGCGCTATACGCAACACCGTATTAGCTTGCAGTATACGCAAAATTATTCTTGGATCGTGTTACACAAAATTTTTATAATA
The DNA here is from genome assembly GCA_963277665.1 of Viscum album. Taxonomy (NCBI): domain Eukaryota; kingdom Viridiplantae; phylum Streptophyta; class Magnoliopsida; order Santalales; family Viscaceae; genus Viscum; species Viscum album. The sequence continues at coordinate 182,734,146 of OY728121.1, forward strand.
GTTATTCTACGCAACATTGAGTATATATATATATATATTCAATGTATAAATGAAATATGGTTGGATTCTGTTACACGCAATCGCGACCTTCCTCGATAGCGTGTGTTGTACGCAATACTGAGTTTTAATAAACAATGATATATTATTATGATATTGTCATGAACTAGCTGTTATGAATAGTATTAACTAAATTTTGAATTTTATAACATTATTATTCATCTTACATGTTTTCCAGAACATGGTATAAGAACAAAATAATTTTTTTGGGTAAAATAAGTATTTTTCAAAAAATGCAGTTTTGCCACCTTTTGATGGCGCACCAAATTTAAATCTAGTTTTTGACATGTTTATATGTTCAATTTGAAAAAATAAAATTCTTCTTTTGAATCAGGATATAAAAATTTACATTAGATAAAGTTTTGATATTTTTCCGATAACTTTCATATTTTAATGAATAGTAAAAACACGCTATATTTTAATTAAAAACAACTTTTTTCGTCGGAATATCTTATGTGGTTAAATTATAATATTGAATGGTTTTAAAGTATAAATAGAATATATTTTTATCATTTAATATAATGTATGTCATTAGCATTGATTTTACCTTGAATTTGTAGGTTAAAACAATTCAATCTTTTGCAATGTTTTAAAGAAAAACCCATTTTCTTTCGACAACGGGATTAATTTTAATTTAATTTCTCCATCATTTGTGTATTGAATTTGGAAAAATGAATTCCATATTTGGAATCAGTGGGTCCAAATTATGTTAATAAGCTACTTTTTATTTTTGGGCATTGTGAATAGTAACTACGGTAAATTTTATTTACTATAGTTAAAGGTAAATCGAGTAATTAAGGGTAAATATAAGATTATAAAATTACCCTAACACTTGGAAAAATCATATTGGATGGATAAAAGTAGACCCATATAACCTAAGGGTCGGATGAGATTCATTTTATGGACTTTTGTCCATGAAAATAATTTAATTATTATTAAAACCAAAGAATGTGACAACATGTCACTTTCTTAAATCTTATAAGTATAATAATTTTAATTTAGTGATAACCTTCATGAATATTCAAAAATTAATAGTCTCCATAAATATAATATAATTATCTACATCATAGGAATTTATTTATAATTTTTAGGGATTAAATAATTATCATTTATTATGACACAAAGATGATGCAGTAATTGTCTTATTAATGAAATATTGACATAATTGATGTTATAAATGCCCCAATAAATGTAATTTGAGACTTTTTATGACTTACATTAATTTTCTAGGTTAATATGACATGTTATTTTTGATATAGGTAACTTGGTTCGAAATTATCATTCTGTTATGAATTTTATAAAAATAATGTACCAAATAGTGTCAAAATTGACATAAATTAGTTTTTCAAACAAATATTATATTATTAATTGTTATTTAATTACTAAAAATCTAAGGTCCGGCCAAATAACTTAGATAAGGATATATATATTAATAACAAACAACTTGGGGTTATTTTGGCTTGATATAGTAAGTTTATTAACCTTATAGTGTAAGAAAACAAGAAGACACGGTAAAAGTTAAATTATCTAACTTAAAGTTAAATCTAAATGATAAGGTTAAAATTAATACCTAAACTTGTCTAAATTCTATTGGATGAGATGATTTCGACCCATCCCAACCTTATATTCGAAATATATCAATTTGGAGCTATTTAAAACCGAACTTGACTTTATAATAAAATAATATTTTTAGTTTTCCCAAAGGTGCCCCTCTCCTCCCTTATAAAAGGGCTCCTCCTCCCTCTCCTCCTCACACCAATTTGAGAATTCAAGCTCGGGAAACCCCTGCCAAAATCTCTTCTCCACTTCCCTAGTATCATCCTTGAGGTCCCGGTCTTCTTCAAAGACCATCCTTAGTTTTTTAAGTGGAGGTTAAGAAAAGGCGCGTCAAAAAGAGGTAATATCCATTACCGATCATTTTCAATTTCTTTCTTCTTCAACTTCTTCTTCTTTGGATGTTTCATGATAAAGTAATAACATCAGTATTTTTTATATACTGATATGTTATTATAAATATGATACAACTCTAATTAACCTGATAATCCATCCTACGGAAAAAGGAAATCACCGCGCGTGCGTACGTACGGAATACCGTCTCCACACCGTGGTGTAATCTATTTTCCACCACCACCTTACATGGATGGGTATAATGGTGTAAATAATTACTATATATGATTATTATAAAGTGATATTGATTCTGAAATAGTATACATACACTCCAATACAATTCCACGATCATGGGAACGATATCACCGCTCGTGCGTACGTACGGAATACCGTCTCCACGATGTGATGTGATTCGTTCTACATGATATTCATTGAATAATGATTATATAAATGAATTGAATGAATTAATATGATATATATTACATTAATAACATTATGTAAATGATTTATCTATAACCTAAGGAGAATAATAAGAATTTATTCAACAAAACACGCATAAGAACAAAAAGTTATAAACACCCGAATAACAAGTAGCAATGAAATATTACTACTAAGAAGCTAAGAATATGACCATATATGATATAATAACAATAATTATGATTCTGGAATAAGTCAATAACATTATTTAAATCATTATACAGTAGGTTCGGACACTTACGAGGCAAATCCGACCTAAGGTAAGTGAAATATCACAATCTCATTTTTATCCGAGATTGTTTATACTACAGTATTTACTGGGATGTATTTTGTCATCCAAAGCCATATTTCCTCAATATGTAATCCACCTAAAATTTTTTAAATACAATTTTACCCTTCGGTGAGTTTTTAGTAAAGGATATGAAAGGAATCTTTTGTCCTTTTTCATACGAGGTACTTTTTGACTTTTCCAACAAAAGTACGAGAAGAATGTTTTCTTTTAACTTATACGACATGAATGGATTTTTAAAACATTATTTCCAAGAAGCTTCCCTTACAAGTTTTCAAGTTTATTTTTAATCAACTTCTTTTAGTTTAAAATTGTAAGACATGTTAAGAAAGGAAAATGTTTTTAAGTAGAAAGTATATTTTCCTCAATAATGGAGTTCAAGTGTTTTATCAAAATTATTTTACATCTAAGATAATATAGGGTTATGTTTCTATCCCTATTTTTACATTGATTTGATTATGTTAGGATGGAATTATTTTTATGATGTCCTTATATCTTATATTGATTATGTTATGATGGCATGATGTTTAAGATTTCCATTTTTATTACATGGGTTATGCAATGGTGTATGATTTTTTATTTTGTGGCACACATAAGAATTGTATCATTATGAGATGGGTGGGACCTATATCTCCCTCCAATGCATTGGGTAAAGATTTTATATCTCATGAGATAGACATGGCTGGAATGGTAGGTTATACCAGTTCAGTGAAACAGGACTGAAACGAGGGTGACTCGGTTCAGAAATGGACTTTGTTCACTAAGATAGTCTTGGAAATGAGTCTTGACTAACAAGAAATGATTCTATATGATTATGTGTGTATGACAAAAAGATTCATGTTTTACGTTATGATTATTGGGATTAAATTTCACTACTATTATTTATCCCATGTTATGAAATTATGATCTCTTTTGCAGGTTAAGATTTCCAAAAGATATGTTCTTATTAATATGATGTAATTGATATTTCTTTTGTTTACCCTTACTGAGAATTTGATCTCACCCTTTTCTGTTTTCTTTTCCCCAGGATATGAAGAAAGGTTTTAGGTAAAAAAAAGGGGGGAAGATCTTTATGGGAGATGTTGAAGATTTTTCACCACGATTAGAAGATTATATTCCGAGTTTCCAAAGACACTAAACTATTACGGTCCTTGTGTGTGTGTTTTTGTAATGTACTAAGTATTCCGCAAAAGTAATGTAATTTCCATGTGCGTTAGGCTTCGGGTCTCTACAGTTGGTATCAGAGGCAAAGGAGGTAGGAATGTATCTGATCCTTGGGAACTCTCACATATGAGCATTGGACGAAGCATAGCTCTCCGCCCAAGGGCTTCATGAGGAAATGGCTAGCACTGGGGATGGTGGTGTGTCCCACCCAGGGGGTGTAGCCGCCCATGGAGTGCCCTGATAGGTATCAATTTTAGTCCACTGGAAGTAATTCCAGACCGCTATAGTTGGTATCAGAGGAAAAGTTTAGTCAACCTTTGGAAACTAGGATGTGAGAATGTTAGTGAGATCCCTAGAGACATTTCTAAGGTATGTCTAGGGACGTCTCTAAGGATAAGTATACATATAGGATATAGTCCTAGAACTACAGTAACGGTCTTAGAATTTAACCTAAGATGTTAGATATTAAGGGTACTTACCCTTTATTATGTTGTTTTCCCTATCAAGATTTTTGTCTCTCACACTATTCTTTTTGGGTTTTACAAGATGGCTGGAACCCGAAGGAACCGTGTTGATCACTGTAATGGAAAATGCAATGATTGTCCTCCTGAACAAACAAATGTTATGGGAGATGGAGTGAAAAATATTATTGCTATACTTACACAAGATATGAATCATTCTGGACTTCCAAATGAGAAGAGAAAGGAACAATATTCTATTGAGTCCTTCATGAGGCAACGTCCACCTTCTTTTAGTGGGTCTTCCGATCCACTTGTTGCTGAACAATGGATCAGTACCACTAAAAAGATATTTTCAGTTCTTCAATGTTCTGAACATGATAAATTCATCTTAGCAGTATATCGTTTAGAAGGTGAAGCTGATCAATGGTGGAATCTTATCAAGAATACGAGGCCAAGAGATGAAATTGAGTCCATGGAATGGGACGAGTTCAAGAACTTGTTTTTCAGTAAGTACTTCCCTCGTATACTTTGAACAAAGATGGAAAAGTAATTTCTTGAGCTGAAGAAGAAGGATGATGAATCTGTTGGTATATACAAAGCGAATTTTACAAGACTTGCAAGGTATGCATCTGGCATTATCATCCAACCTGAAAGTAAAGTTGATCGATTTTTCAGTGTCTTAAAACCAAGTCTTCGAAGGGCATTAGCTATAAGAGTCTTGAGTAGATATGAAGAAATTGTGCATTGTGCTATCAAGGTAGAAATGGAAGTTGGTGTTACTTATCCATCTCATAGTTTTGACAAGAAACGAAAGATGGAGTTCATGGAGAAATCTCAGAATAATGGTGAAAAGAAGATGAATGTTTCCTTATGCTCAAATTGTGGAAAGAAGCATGGTGGAGATTGTCTTAAAGGGACAAGTAAATGTTTCAAATGTGTAAAGGAAAGTCATCAGGCATTTGAATGCCGCAATGATGGGAAGAAGATGTCTAATGATGCAAACAAAGGAAGGGATACACAGAATGAACCTACTACACTTGAATGTTTCAAGTGCAAGGAGATGGGACAATATGCCAATAAATGCCCTAATCCAAGGATTAGTGATGATCGACATGAGAAACCACTTAAGGCAAAGAATAAAGGGAAGTCACATGCGATCACCATTGGTGATGTTGAATATGACAACGATGTGGTGGAATGATTAAGTGTTTATGTAATGGGATTAAAAAATAATGCTGAGTATTGGAATATTTATGTATTGGTCTATTGGGGTCTTTAATAATTTTATGGTACTGGTAACCATTGAAAGTGATTGAGATATTCTTAGAAAAAAGATGATATGCGCATAATGAAGGGATAAGGAAAAAATGAAATGTTTGACAGTTTTCATAAGCTCATGATTGATATAAGGACTAAGTGATATCATGGTTTGAGTATATAGAATTTTGAGGATTTTGGTATGTGGAAAGTGTTAACCATTAACTGCATTCATGTTTTCACTAAGGTTCAATGGGTATTCAAGAGAATACATGATTAAGGCCTTTGAATGTTTGTAATGTGACCAATAAGACATATCTTATGATATATGGGGATCAAAGATGGTATTAAATCTCTGGTAATCATTTTCACTATATTATGAGAGTGGACTGCAGTATTATGGATAAGCCTAAAGATTGGAATGGATTATGTTGGACATAAGTTAGTATTTTTTAAGGATAGAAGTTTTTTCCATATTATTTATGTGATGTTATAGTAATGTAGTTTTAGAAAAAGGACAACTTGCAGGACGGGCGACAGCCCATTACGTCGGACAAGGCCGTGGGAATCGAACCCACAACCGAAGTACGACTGGCCTTTATCGCCTACCACTGGCCTACAGAAAGTCACTGGTTAGTAGAAACTAGTTTTATTTTATTAAGCGGTATGATATATGAAGTATAAGTTCATTTTTGGAATCGTATATGATTAACCTCACCAAAGACGGACTTATGTATATTTGATAACTATTGCTAAACTTTTGTTTGAAACAGATGGAATGACCCATCATTCTATCACATGATCTGTTAACACTTCACGAATAACAAATTCAACTTCATTTCTTTAAGATATGAAGTGGAAATTGTTCAAATCACGAACAACAGTGAGATTGTACCAAAATCAACTAATTATTTCTTCTAATTCAAAATTTTCAACTTTAGGGAAATGATATTAAAAACCAAAAGTGTTGTCCTAGTGATCTTATATCTAATGAATCAGATGGTACCCTAGATCATCACAAATTTATGGATTTGCGATTGTGTCTTTTTCATAGCCATGTTCTCTACCACTCTCCATCAGAACATGATGGTTAGATTTTTCTTCCATATCCATATTTTCACCTATGTTCTTCTACGTGGAAACCCAATGATGAGTTAATTTGGGTAACCGTTACATTTCATACTTTAGTTTTTAAATCCATATTTTGGTATTCCTTTTTATGATGTGGGTTTCTATTAAACAAACTTTCGAGTAGTAAACCATTTATAAACCCGACGAATTTCGAGGGAGAAATTCATTTTAAGGGGGGTAGAATGTAACACCCTGAGATTTTATGAAAAATATTCTTTTAATTTCATTAATGTCTTGTGTTGTATTCTACACCAAGATTACCTTGCGCTATACGCAACACCGTATTAGCTTGGAGTATACACAACACTATTCTTGGATCGTGTTACACACAATTTTGATAATAGTTATTCTACGCAACATTGAGTATATATATATATATTCAATGTATAAATGAAATATGGTTGGATTCTGTTACACGCAATCACGACCTTCCTCGATAGCATGTGTTGTACGCAATACCGAGTTTTAATAAACAATGATATATTATTATAATATTGTCATGAACTAGCCGTTATGAATAGTATTAACTAAATTTTGAATTTTATAACATTATTATTCATCTTACACATTTTCTAGAACATGGTATAAGAACAAAATAAATTTTTCGGGTAAAATAAGTATTTTTCAAAAAATGCAGTTTTGCCGCCTTTTGATGGCACACCCACTTTAAATATAGTTTTTGACATGTTTATATGTCCAATTTGACAAAATAAAATTCTTCTTTTGAATCAGGATATAAAAATTTACATTAGATAAAGTTTTGATATTTTTCCGATAACTTTCATATTTTATTGAATAGTACAAACACGCTATATTTTAATTAAAAACAACTTTTTTCATCATAATATCTTATTTGGTTAAATTATAATATTGAATTGTTTTAAAGTATAAATAGAATATATTTTTATCATTTAATATAATGTATGTCATTAGCATTGATTTTACCTTGAATTTGTAGGTTAAAACAATTCAATATTTTGCAATGTTTTAAAGAAAAACCCATTTTCTTTCGACAACGGGATTAATTTTAATTTAATTTCTGTATCATTTGTGTATTGTATTTGGAAAAATTGATTCCATATTTGGAATCAGTGGGTCCAAATTATGTTAATAAGCTACTTTTTATTTTTGGGCATTGTGAATAGTAACTACGGTAAATTTTATTTACTATAGTTAAAGGTAAATCGGGTAATTAAGGGTAAATATAACATTATAAAATTACCCTAACACTTGGAAAAATCCTATTGGATGGCTAAAAGTAGACCCATATAACCTAAGGGTCGGATTAGATTCATTTTATGGACTTTTTTCCATGAAAATAATTTAATTATTATTAAAACCAAAGAATGTTACAACATGTCACTTTCTTAAATCTTATAAGTATAATAATTTTAATTTAGTGATAAACTTCATGAATCTTCAAAAATGAATAGTCTCCAGAAAGATAATATAATTATCTACATCATAGGAATTTATTTATAATTTTTAGGGATTAAATAATTATCATTTATTATGACACAAAGATGATGCAGTAATTGTCTTATTAATGAAATATTGACATAATTGATATTATAAATGCCCCAAGAAATGTAATTTGAGACTTTTAATGACTTAAATTAATTTTCTAGGTTAATAAGACATGTTATTTTTTATATAGGTAACTTGGTTCGAACTTATCATTCTGTTATGAATTTCATAAAAATCATGTACCAAATAGTGTCAAAATTGACATAAATTAGTTTTTAAAACAAATATTATATTATTAAGTGTTATTTAATTCCTAAAAATCTAAGGATCAGCCAAATGACTTAGATACGGATAGATATATTAATAATAAACAACTTGGGGTTATTTTGGCTTGATATAGTAAGTTTATTAACCTTATAGTGTATGAAAACAAGAAGACACGGAAAAATTAAATTATCTAACTTAAAGTTAAATCTAAATGATAAGGTTAAAATTAATACCTAAACACGTATAAATTATATTTTATGAGAGTATTTCGACCCATCCCAACCTTAGCTTCGAAATATATCAATTTGGAGCTATTTAAAATCGAACTTGACTTTATAATAAAATAATATTTTTAGTTTTCCCAAAGGTGCCCCTCTCCTCCCTTATAAGAGGGCTCCTCCTCCCTCTCCTCCTCACACCAATTTGAGAATTCAAGCTCGGACAACCCCTGCCAAAATCTCTTCTCCACATCCCTAGTATCATCCTAGAGGTCCTTGTCTTCTTCAAAGACCATCCTTAGTTCTTTAAGTGGAGGTTAAGAAAAGGCGCGTCAAAAAGAGGTAATATCCATTACCGATCATTTTCAATTTCTTTCTTCTTCAACTTATTCTTATTTGGTTTTTTCATGATAAAGTAATAACATCAGTATTTTTTATATACTGATATGTTATTATAAATATGAAACAACTCTAATTAACCTTCTATCCATCCTACGGAAAAAGGAAATCACCGCGCGTGCGTACGTACGAAATACCGTCTCTACACCGTGGTGTAATCTATTTTCCACCACCACCTTACTTGGATGGGTATAATGGTGTAAATAATTACTATATATGATTATTATAAAGTGATATTGATTATGAAATAGTATACATACACTCCAATACAATTCCACGATCATGGGAACGATATCACCACTCGTGCGTACGTACGGAATACCGTCTCCACACTGTGATGCGATTCGTTCTACATGATCTTCATTGAATAATGATTATATAAATGAATTGAATGAATTTATATGACATATATTACATTAATAACATTATGGAAATGATTTATCTATAACCTAAAGAGAAGAATAAGAATTTATTCAACAAAACACGCATAAGAACAAAAAGTTATAAACACCCGAATGACAAGTAGCAATGAAATATTACTAGTAAGAAGCTAAGAATATGACCATATATGATATAATAACAATAATTATGATTCTTTAATAAGTCAATAACATTATTTAAATCATTATATAGGAGGTTCGGCCACTTACGAGGCAAATCAGACCTAAGGTAAGGGAAATATCACAATCTCATTTTTATCCGAGATTGTTTATACTTTAGTATTTACTGGGGTGTATTTTGTCATCCAAATCCATGTTTCCTCAATATGTAATCCACCTAAAATTGTTTAAATCCAATTTTACCCTTTGGTGAGTTTTTAGTAAAGGATATTAAAGGAATCTTTTGTCCTTTTTCATTCAAGGTACTTTTTGACTTTTCCAACAAAAGTATGAGAAGAATGTTTTCTTTTAACTTATACGGCATGAATGGATTTTTAAAACATTATTTCCAAGAATATTCCCTTACAAGTTTTCCAGTTTATTTTTAATCAACTTCTTTTAGTTTAAAATTGTAAGACATGTTAAGAAAGGAAAAAAAATTTAAGTAGAAAGCATATTTTCCTCAAGAATGGAGTTCAAGTGTTTTATCAAAATTATTTTCCATCTAAGATAATATAGGGTTATGTTTATATCCCTATTTTTACATTGATTTGATTATGTTAGGATGGAATTATTTTTATGATGTCCTTTTATCTTATATGGATTATGTTATGATGGCATGATGTTTAAGATTCCCATTTTTATTACATGGGTTATGCAATGATGTATGATTTTTGATTTTGTGGAACACATAAGAATGGTATCATTATGAGATGGATGGGACCTATATATCCCTCCAATGCATTGGGTAAAGATTTTATATCTCATGAGATAGACATGGCTGGAATGGTAGGTTATACCAGTTCAGTGAAACAAGACTGAAATGAGGGTGACTCAGTTCAGAATTGGACTTTGTCCACTAAGATCGTCTTGGAAATGATTTTTGACTAACAAGAAATGATTATCTATGATTATGTGTGTATGCCACAAAGATTCATGTTTTACGTTATGATTATTGGGATTATATTTCACTATTATGATTTATCCCATGTTATGAAATTATGATCTCTTTTGCAAGTTAAGATTTCCAAAAGATATGTTCTTATTAATATGATGTAATTGATATTTCTTTTGTTTACCCTTACTGAGCATTTGAGCTCACCCTTTTATGTTTTCTTTTCCCTAGGATATAAATAAAGGTTTTAGGTAAAAAACGGGGGTAAGATATTTATGGGAGATGTTGAAGATTTTTCACCATGATTAAAATATTATATTTCGAGTTTCCAAAGACACTAAACTATTACGGTCCTTGTGTGTGTGTTTTTGTAATGTACTAAGTATTCCGCAAAAGTAATGTAATTTCCATGTACGTCAGGCTTCGGGTCTCTACAGTTTTTATCAGAGGCAAAGGAGGTAGGAATGTATCCGATCCTTGGGAACTCTCACATGTGAGCGTTGGACGAAGCATGGCTCTCCGCCCAAGGGCTTCATGAGGAAATGGCTGGCACTGGGGATGGTGGTGTGTCCTGCCCAGGGGGTGTAGCCGCCCATGGAGTGCCCTGATAGGTATCAATTATAGTCCACTGGAAGTAATTCCAGACCGCTATAGTTGGTATCAGAGGAAAGGTTTAGTCAACCTTTGGAAAATAGGATGTGAGAACGTTAGTGAGATCCCTAGAGACATTTCTAAGGTATGTCTAGGGATGTCTCTAAGGATAAGTATATGTATAGGATATAGTCCTAGAACTACGGTAACGATCTTAGAATTTAACCTAAGATGTTAGATATTAAGGGTACTCCCCCTATATTATGTTGTTTTCCCTAGCATGATTTTTTCCTCTCACACTATTCTTTTTGGGTTTTAGACGATGGCTGGAACCCGATGGAACCGTGTTGATCACTGTAATGGACAATGCAATGATTGTCCTCCTGAACAAACAAATGTTATGGGAGATGGAGTGAAAAATCTTATTGCTATACTTACACAAGCTATGAATCATTCTGGACTTCCAAATGTGCTGAGAAGGGAACAATATTCTATTGAGTCCTTCATGAGGAAACGTCCACCTTCTTTCAGTGGGTCTTCCGATCCACTTGTTGCTGAATAATGGATCAGTACCACTAAAAATATATTTTCAGTTTTTCAATGTTCTGAACATGATAAATTCATCTTAGCAGTATATCGTTTTGAAGGTGAAGCTGATCAATGGTGGAATCTTATCAAGAATACGAGGCAAAGAGATGAAATTGAGTCCATGGAATGGGACGAGTTCAAGAACTTGTTTTTCAGTAAGTACTTCCCTCGTATACTTTGAATAAAGATGGAAAAAAAATTCTTGAGCTGAAGCAGAAGGATGATGAATCTGTTGGTATATACGAAGCGAATTTTACAAGACTTGCAAGGTATTCATCTGGCATTATCATCCAACCTGAAAGTAAAGTTGATCGGTTTTTCAGTGTCTTAAAACCAAGTCTTCAAAGGGTATTACCTATAAGAGTCTTCAGTAGCTATGAAGAAATTGCGCGTTGTGCTATCAAGGTAGAAATAGAAGTTGGTGTTACTTATCCATCTCATAGTTTTGACAACAAACGACAGATGGAGTTCAAGGAGAAATCTCAGAATAATGGTGAAAAGAAGATGATTGTTTCCTTATGCTCAAAGTGTGGAAAGAAGCATGGTGGAGATTGTCTTAAAGGGAAAAGTAAATGTTTTAAATGTGGAAAGGAAGGTCATCAGGCATTTGAATGCCGCAATGATGGGAATAAGATGTCTAATGATGCAAACAAAGGAAGGGATACACAGAATGAACCTACTACACTTCAATGTTTCAAGTGCAAGGAGATGGTACATTATGCCAATAAATGCCCTAATCCAAGGGTTAGTGATGATCTACATGACCAACCACTTAAGGAAAAGGACAAAGGGAAGTCACATGCGATCACCATTGGTGATGTTGAATATGACAACGATGTGGTGGAATGATTAAGAGTTTATGTAATGGGATTCAAAAATAATGTTGAGTATTGGAATATTTATGTATTGGTCTATTGTGGTCTTTAATAATTTTATGGTACCGGTAACCATTGAAAGTGATTGTTATATTTTTAGAAAAAAGATGATATGCGCATAATGAAGGGATAAGGAAAAAATGAAATGTTTGACAGTTTTCATGAGCTCATGATTGATATAAGGACTAAGTGATATCATGGTTTGAGTATATAGAATTTTGAGGATTTTGGTATGAGGAAAGTGTTAACCTTTAACTGCATTCATGTTTTCACTAAGGTTCAATGGGTATTCAAGAGAATAAATGATTAAGGCCTTTGAATGTTTGGAATGTGACCAACAAGACATATCTTATGATATATGGGGATCAACGATGGTATTAAATCTCTGGTAATCATTTTCACTATATTATGAGAGTGGACCGCAGTATTATGGATAAGCCTAAAGATTGGAATGGATTATGTTGGACATAAGTTAGTATTGTTTACGGATATAAGTTTTTTCGATATTATTTATGTGATGTTATAGTAATGTAGTTTTAGAAAAAGGAAAACCTGCAGGACGGGCGACAGCCCATCACGTCGGACAAGGCCGTGGGAATGGAACCCACAACCGAAGTGCGACTGGCCTTTATCACATACCACTGGCCTACAGAAAGTCACTGGTTAGTAGAAACTAGTTTTATTTTATTAAGCGGTATGATATATGAAGTATATGTTCATTTTTGGAAACGTATATGATTAACCTCCCTAAAGACAGACTTATGTATATTTGATAACTATTGCTAAAATTTTGTTTGAAACAGATGGAATGACCCATCATGCTATCACATGATCTGTTAATACTTCACGAATAACAAATTCAACTTCATTTCTTTAAGAGATGATGTGGAAATTGTTCAAAGCACGAACAACAGTGAGATTGTACCAAAATCAACTATGTATTTCTTCTAATTCAAAATTTTCAACTTTAGGGAAATGATATTGAAAACCAAAAATGTTTTCCTAGTGATCTTATATCTGATGAATCAGATGGTACCCTAGATCATCACAAATTTATGGCTTTGCGATTGTTGGATTTTCCATAGCCATGTTCTCTACCACTCTCCATCAGAACTTGATGGTTAGATTTTTCTCCTATATCCATATTTTCACCTATGTTCTCCTACGTGGAAACCCAGTGATGAGTTAATTTGGGTAACCGTTACATTTCATACTTTAGTTTTTAAATCCATATTTTGGTATTCCTTTTTACGATGTGGGTTTCTATTAAACAAACTTTCGAGTAGTAAACCATTTATAACCCCGACGAATTTCGAGGGCGAAATTCATTTTAAGGGGGGTAGAATGTAACACCCTGAGATTTTATGAAAAATATTCTTTTAATTTCATTAATGTCTTGTGTTGTATTCTACACCAAGATTACCTTGCGCTATACGCAACACCGTATTAGCTTGCAGTATACGCAACACTATTCTTGGATCGTGTAACACACAATTTTGATAATAGTTATTCTACGCAACATTGAGTATATATATATATATATATATATATTCAATGTATAAATGAAATATGGTTGGATTCTGTTACACGCAATCGCAACTTTCCTCGATAGCATGTGTTGTACGTAATACTGAGTTTTAATAAAAAATGATATATTATTATAATATTGTCATGAACTAGCTGTTATGAATAGTATTAACTAAATTTTGAATTTTATAACAATATTATTAATCTTACACATTTTCTAGAACATGGTATAAGAACAAAATAAATTTTTCGGGTAAAATAAGTATTTTTCAAAAAATGCAGTTTTGCCGCCATTTGATGGCGCACCCACTTTAAATCTAGTTTTTGACATATTTATATGTTCAATTTGACAAAATAAAATTCTTCTTTTGAATCAGGATATAAAAATTTACATTAGATAAAGTTTTGATATTTTCCTGATTACTTTCATATTTTAATGAATAGTAAGAACACGCTATATTTTAATTAAAAACAACTTTTTTCATCATAATATCTTATGTGATTAAATTATAATATTGAATGGTTTTAAAGTATAAATAGAATATATTTTTACCATTTAATATAATGTATGTCATTAGCATTGATTTTACCTTGAATTTGTAGGTTAAAACAATTCAATCTTTTGCAATGTTTTAAAGAAAAACCCATTCTCTTTCAACAACGGGATTAATTTTAATTTAATTTCTGCATCATTTGTGTATTGAATTTGTAAAAATGGATTCCATATTTAGAATCAGTGGGTCCAAATTATGTTAATAAGCTACTTTTTATTTTTCAGCATTGTGAATAGTAACTACGGTAAATTTTATTTACTATAGTTAAAGGTAAATCAGGTAATTAAGGGTAAATATAAGATTATAAAATTACCCTAACACTTGGAAAAATCCTATTGTATGGCTAAAGTATACCCATATAACATAAGGGTCGGATTAGATTAATTTTATGGACTTTTTTCCATGAAAATAATTTAATTATTATTAAAACCAAAGAATGTGACAACATGTCACTTTCTTAAATCTTATAAGTATAATAATTTTACGTTACTGATAAACTTCACGAAACTTAGTACATGAATAGTCTCCAGAAAGATAATATAATTATCTACTTCATAGGAATTTATTTATCATTTTTAGGGATTAAATAATTATCATTTATTATGACAGAAAGATGATGCTGTAATTGTCTTATTAATGAAATATTGACATAATTGATGTTATAAATGCCCCAATAAATGTAATTTGAGAATTTTTATGACTTACATTAATTTTATAGGTTAATATGACATGTTATTGTTGATATAAGTAACTGTTTTTGAACTTATCATTCTGTTATGAATTTCATAAAATTCATGTACCAAATAGTGTCAAAATTGACATAAATTAGTTTTTAAAACAAATATTATATTATTAATTGTTATTTAATTACTTAAAATCAAAGGTTAGGAAAAATGACTTAGCTAAGGATATATATATTAATAATAAACAACTTGGGGTTATTTTTGGCTTGATATAGTAAGTTTATTAACCTTATAGTGTAAGAAAACAAGAAGACACAGTAAAGGTTAAATTATCTAATTTAAAGTTAAATCTAAATGATAAGGTTAAAATTAATACTGAAACTTGTCTAAATTCTATTGGATGATATTATTTCGACCCATCCCTACCTTAGCTTCGAAATATATCAATTTGGAGCTATTTAAAACTGAAATTGACTTTATAATAAAATAATAATTTTAGTTTTCCCAAAGGTGCCCCTCTCCTCCCTTATAAAAGGGATCCTCCTCCCTCTTCTCCTCACACCAATTTGAGCATTAAAGCTCGGCCAGCCCCTGCCAAAATATCTTCTCCACTTCCCTAGTATCATCCTAGATGTCATGTTCTTCTTCAAAGAGCATCCTTAGTTCTTTAAGTAGAGGTTAAGAAAAGGCGCGTCAAAAAGAGGTAATATCCATTACCGATCTTTTTCAATTTCTTTCTTCTTCAACTTCTTCTTCTTTGGTTGTTTCATGATAAAGTAATAACATAAGTATTTTTTATATATTTATATGTTATTATAAATATGAAATAACTCTAATTAACCTTCTATCCATCCTACAGAAAAAGGAAATCACCGCGCGTGCGTACGTGCGGAATACCGTCTCCACACCGTGGTGTAATCTATTTTCCACCACCACCTTACTTGGATGGGTATAATGGTGTAAATAATTACTATATATGATTATTATAAAGTGATATTGATTCTGAAATAGTATACATACGCTCCAATACAATTCCACGATCATGGGAACGATATCACCGCACGTGCGTACGTACGGAATACCGTCTCCATGATGTGATGCGATTCGTTCTACATGATCTTCATTTCATAATGTTTATATAAATGAATTGAATGAATGAATGTGATATATATTACATTAATACAATTATGGAAATGATATATCTATAACCTAAAGAGAAGAATAAGAATTTATTCAACAGAACACGCATAAGAACAAAAAGTTATAAACACCCGAATAACAAGTAGCAATGAAATATTACTACTAAGAAGCTAAGAATATGACCATATATGATATAATAACAATAATTATGATTCTACAATAATTCAATAACATTATTTAAATCATTATACAGGAGGTTCGGACACTTACGAGGAAAATCAGACCTAAGGTAAGGGAAATATCACAATCTCATTTTTATCCGAGATTGTTTATACTTTAGTATTTACTGGGGTGTATTTTGTCATCCAAATCCATGTTTCCTCAATATGTAATCCACCTAAAATTTTTTAAATCCAATTTTACCCTTCGGTGAGTTTTTAGTAAAGGTTATGAATGGAATCTTTTGTCCTTTTTCATACGAGGTACTTTTTGACTTTTCCGACAAAAGTACGAGAAAAATGTTTTCTTTTAACTTATACGGCATGAATGGATTTTTAAAACATTATTTCCAAGAAGCTTCCCTTAAAAGTTTTAAAGTTTATTTTTAATCAAATTCTTTTATCTTAAAATTCTAAGACATGTTAAGAAAGGAAAATGTTTTTGAAGTAGAAAGTATATTTTCCTCAAGAATGGAGTTCAAGTGTTTTATCAAAATTATTTTCCATCTAAGATAATATAGGGTTATGTTTCTATCCCTATTTTTACATTGATTTGATTATGTTAGGATGGAATTATTTTTATTATGTCCTTTTATCTTATATGGATTATGTTATGATGGCATGATGTTCAAGATTCCCATTTTTATTACATGGGTTATACAATGATGTATGATTTTTGATTTTGTGGCACACATAAGAATGGTATCATTATGAGATGGGTGGGACCTATATCTCCCTCCAATGCATTGGGTAAAGATTTTATATCTCATGAGATAGACATGGCTGGAATGGTAGGTTATACCGGTTTAGTGAAACAGGACTGAAACGAGGGTGACTCGGTTCAGAAATGGACTTTGTCCACTAAGATAGTCTTGGAAATGAGTCTTGACTAACAAGAAATGATTCTCTATGATTATGTGTGTATGACACAAAGATTCATGTTTTACGTTATGATTATTGGGATTACATTTCACTACTATGATTTATCCCATGTTATGAAATTATGATCTCTTTTGCAGGTTAAGATTTCCAAAAGATATGTTCTTATTAATATGATGTAATTGATATTTATTTTGTTTACCCTTACTGAGCATTTGAGCTCACCCTTTTATGGTTTCTTTTCCCCAGGATATAAAGAAAGTTTTTAGGTAAAAAAAGGGGGGAAGATCTTTATGGGAGATGTTGAAGATTTTTCACCACGATTAGAATATTATATTCTGAGTTTCCAAAGACACTAAACTATTACGGTCCTTGTGTGTGTGTTTTTGTAATGTACTAAGTATTCCACAAAAGTAATGTAATTTCCATGTACGTCAGGCTTCGGGACTCTACATCTCAAATATTTGAAAAAATATTATAGTGATAAACATTCTGATTTTAGAGACTTTCAAAAAAATTGAAAACAATAAAACTTTGTATAAAAACTAAAAGAATAAGAATGACAACAATTATAAACTGAAGTAAGGAATTAGTGAAAAAAAGGAATAGAAAAGAACCTTCCATTATATAAATCATCATTGGTATAGATAACCAATTATTTTTGGTTTTTGTAACATAAATAGATTATGATAATTTATAAAAAAATACAAATTATAATAATCTAGAAAAAACTAATTATGATAATTCTATGATTAAATAATTTTTCACTATGGATTATAATAAATTTTTATTACTGATATTTTATAGAAATTTATTAGTTTGAAAAAAAAATTGAGAATCCTAACTATGAAAAAAAATGTGCCCAAAAAAATCATTATGAAAAAAAAACATTTTTTTAGAAAATCTAAATAATAAGAAAAAAAGTATTTTAGAAAAAAAACATTTCTACTACCCTGATAAAGAGAAAATAATTAATGTAAGTAGATTATTAAACAAAAAATAAATATGAATGAATTCTTAACATTGATCATTCCTAAATTCTGTTTAATGTATTCAAATATATCAATACTATGGGGTTTTTGTAAAAATAACAGCAAGTTGTTCTTATGTTCTATTGAATTGAAAAAATAATATCTCCTTTTAGTGTGTGATTCTGAAAGAAATTTTGTATTATATATATTTTTTATCATTTTATTGATGTGATAGGTATTTACATAAATCAATGTAACTTATGTTATCACAATGTATTTTAGTCTTAGTAAAACTCATGACTTAGTCAGTGAGTGTTTGTTTCATCTACAACACTTGAGAACAACAACTTTCAACAACTACATATTCAAATTTAGTAGTGGAAAGTGATATTGTGTGATTTTTCTTACATGACCAAGAAACTAAAGAATATCATACTAAATGAAATATTCTAGATGTACTATTCGTATCCATTCTATATCCACCAAAGTTATAATCTGAATAAATTTTTATTTCAAAAACATTTCCCAAAGAATAAAATAGGCCCAAATCAATAGTTCCCTTAATATAATGAAAATGTTGTTTTACATATTTAATATGGGATTAATTTGTGTTGTCATGGTATCTAGTACATAAGAATATATAAAATATTAAATCTATATGCCCAGCTGTTAATTGAAGTAAGCTTCCAATTATACCTCTAAACTGTTTTTGATCAATTGGTTTCCTAGCCTTATCAATATCTAAAGTA
This sequence comes from Viscum album, assembly GCA_963277665.1. NCBI lineage: Eukaryota > Viridiplantae > Streptophyta > Magnoliopsida > Santalales > Viscaceae > Viscum > Viscum album. Next base: position 182,753,489 of record OY728121.1, read on the forward strand.
TTGGAGGTACCAATAGGAGTACTAATACATTTAGTGTTTTTTTACATGAGTTTTTTAAGTAATTATTTTATATACTTAAGTTGAGATATAAAATCACCTTTTTGTTTTTTTAAGTTTGAAAACCTATAAAGTATACTAATTCACCAATAATAATCATTTCAAACTTAGAATTCATAATATTCCTAAAGGAATCCATCAACTATTTTTTAGTTGAACCAAATATAACATCATAAACATAAATTTGTATAGTTATAATGTTTTTATTTACAAATTTTATGAAAATAATTGGATTTGAAGCTCCCTTAATAATTTGTTTTATAAAAAAATATTGTTCACCTATCATACCATGTCACGAATCAGGCGGGGTTTCCATCTGACCCAATGCCCGACCCGGTCCACGACATGGCCTAAAGGGCGTTCTCGGTCCCCACGGGCTGGCACAAGTGTCCGGGTATCAAAACTAACACATGGGAATGATTTTACCCTAAATAAAAGACAGAAAAACAACTAACCAGATAAATAAATTGAAATTAGAAATGGACAACCAAACGTGCCTTTATACTATGAACAGGTTTAAAGCCTGTTATTCAAACCAATAATTAAAAAAGAAAAGATGACAGTGGAAACTAAAACTCATACTCAAGCCTCCCGGAAAAAAGAGGCCACATCAACACCACTCTGCCTAAAAATACCAACTGCCACCTGAACCACCATCGCTGAACACGAAGTCACAACTTGGAATACAGAAGAAATAGAATCTACATACACCCAAGGGTGTATGTAGGGTGTGAGCTAAAATCCCATTAGGATGCCACCGAGAAAAGGTTCCACGCATAATTATTAAAAGATAAATACATTTTCAATTTAACAGAATAAACATAAATTAGGGGTTAAGAATTTTTAATGAAAACGGTTTTTAAGGGGAAACTTCTCTAAAAGGAAAACAACTTAAATTAACTTACACACACTCACGCACACCCACACACGCACACACACACACAGACGCACACACACACGTACACACACACACACATTTCCTGGTAACCCCAATGTCACACCATCTGCCGACGGTGAGCAGAAAGTAAAGGAAGAGCACAATACATGGGAGAGAACCTAAAGATACTAGAGAGAAGTGGGACCCTAGAACCTCACGTCTCGGTGAACCATATCATACATTCCCGTGAACGATCCACTGGTAAGGAAACACCTCCTACCATAGTGGTCTCCAGTTATCATCCAATGTTTAGTTATTGTTGTAAGCATCAATCCCGCTAAGTAAAATTGGGACGAGTCCACTCCCGTATCACTAGCACGCTAGTCTAGTCTACCCACCTAGTACCCAGGCTTCCCATTTGTGCTCAAGTAATTCAAATTTCATTCCACATGTCGTAATCATAGACTTAAACCCAATAAGATACTACACACACCAAGACAACCATTTCCAAACACAAACACCATTTGAAATAATACACTCGCTAAAAAAATTTCAAAACATGCTTCACAATACTGACAAAATTTAATAAACAATTTATAAAGTTTATGAAACAATAGAAAAAGAGTGTCACATGATTTTACACACATAGAAGTAACTATTTATAAATCCAAAACATACTACAACATTTCACACACTCAAATACAATATAAAGCGTGACCTGCACCACCCAAAAAAATTTATGGAAAACCTTACACCACATGTAAGACACTTTTACACAAACTACAGAACCTAATAAGCCAAAAACAAAATCTCATGATACAATTTTAAAGAAGTAATCTGGAATCACTCATTAACCCCCACAAAACCTTGTTTTATGATAAGATGCACATGACACTATGTCAAAAATATAGTTCACACTAATTTCACAATATAATAAGCTAACCACAGAATTTAAAAATCACTAACAACATGATATGAGTTTTCAGCAGAAAACACACACATAAAATATAAAAATGCTCCCAAATAATTAAGATGAAATAAAACCTCAAAGAAGAACAATTTTTCAAAATGAAAATTAATTAAATAACATACAAAATTATTTAAACTTTTAAATTAATTTAATCAGATGATAATTAAGAGTGGAACCACCTACCGGTGTGTGGAAAACCTCAAAATTGATATGAAATCTTCAAATTAGAGCGCGTAACCTCAATCGTGCTCCGTTCACACCACAATGAACCTAAAACAAACCCAAAATCATGAATTCAAACAAAACAAAATTCAAATTAAATCCCCAAAATAAGAACACATACTTGCTGAAAAAAAAGAAGAAAGACTTAACCGAGGGGGTAGCGGTCGCCGGACCGGGGCTTCGTCGGATGGAAGAAAAAACCCATCGGCCTTAGGGGGTTGTGGTTGTGCGACAACAAGCCGGGAGGCACCCGACCAAAGGGAGCAGTGCACTAGACCACTGTGTGGTCAGCAGGAGAGGCGCGCAAGGTAGCCGCGCCGGAACCGAGTAACGCCGGTAGGGAGATTTGCACCGGATCGGGTCTCAGTAGAAGTGGAGTCGACACCAGTGACCACCGGAAAGAAGCGTTTCGGGAGGGAAGTTCTGCGATGGCGGTTGTTCATTAAAGGGAGTGTGTGAGTTGCATTGGAGGGGATGGCCGGAACCTGTTGAGCACGGAGGAAGGGGAAGAAGCAAGGGCGTCGGTCGGAATGTGCTCATCCAAGGGGAGCAGTGCGTCGGACCAAGTGTGGCATGAGATGGGGTTGCTGGACAGGGTGAAGGGGAGACAACGTAGCGGGTGCAGCGGTAGAACTGGGGAGGCTGAGCAGTGGCTTGGCGTGCAGCGTGAGGGAAATCGGATGGTGGTATGGGAGATGGTCGGCTGGTATGGGGTAGGGAAGCGACGTGATACAGAGCGTTTCAGGGGGGGAGGTGCGACGGTGAAAGGCCTAGGGAAGCAAGGGTAGAGTCGGCGGCGGCCTGGTGAAGGGGGGAAGGAAACGCGAACGGGATGGGGGATCCGAACCCTACCGGAGAAAAAAAAATAAATAAATAAATAAAAACTAAAATAAATTTAAAACAGAAACTAATAATAATAATAATAATAATAACAAAAACAATTGTAAACTATACGATTATCAATTTAATAAAATGCTAACAACAAAAATAATACTCTCAAATAAGTTATTATTCAACACAATAATGATAATTGTACTAATAGTAATAATTACTATTTTCATTATCATGAAGATAATTGTTTAAACTTCGTTTGATTATCTTAATTTTTAAGGAGTTGGGCAACTACGCGGTTACTCCACGCGACCCATAAAGATTTTAATAGAAATATGATGATAATAATATTAAACATAATAAAAATATCATATTCAACACATTTTTAATTAAAATATTTTATTGATCATTTAACTTAATTAATTTTGTAATTAATTAATTAATCGTGCACTGGGCAGGCAACGCGGTTAACCAAGCGAGGTCGCACAGTGACCAGAGCGAGGTTGCACGGCTTCGACCGCGGTGCGCTGGACGTACTCAAGACCATTACAAACATTTTTAAATAAAAACTATAAAGGTTAAGTCGGGCTTAAACCCGCACTACCCGACGTAGAGAAAATTAAATAAAAACTTATTTAAAGATGACGGGTGTGACAATTCTTCCCACCATAATGCTTTCCATCCCCAGAAAGCCACAACTAAGGCTGAACCCCAAAGAAGTGACTGTTACCCCACTAAGGTTCAAGGAGGATCCCCACAATAAACAAGAGGAAAGAGAAAAAATCATCATGCTCAGAGAAAGTGACTCAAAGACTAATTCATGAAATGCGTCAAAAGACATTCTGATATGTGTCGCCCGCCCCAAAGAGCTAGTATGCCTCCAGTTGACTGAACAAGGAAGGGAACTCTCGCATCCACGGAAACCAACTTCACAAGCCGAAACACCTCAAGGACTATTAAACGAAAACCAAGACATATTTAAAAATAGAATCCAAAGATCAACATGGGGAGTCCGAGGGGCTCCCCACCATTAGGAACTCACTAGCGCTCGAAACGAGACAGGAAAACCAAGACGGGGATGTTCGAGCGGACTCCCCGCAATTAACGAAAAGTCCAGCACTGATTCATTTGAGAGACATTCGTGTGAGACCCAATGTGGGTCTCCCCACCATTAAGAACCTACCAATGCCCAAGGTGAGACTAGAAAACCAACATGGGGAGGTCCGGGCGGACTCCCCACCATTCCGGAAAGGCCAACACCGATTTATTTCAGATACCTTTGTCTGAGACCCATCATGGGTCTCGCCGCCACCGGGACTAACAGAGGATATAGTACTTTGAAAAAAAATTCTCGATGGTGATCAAACACCCCACCACAAGGGGCAGGGAGGGAGGGGCCCGACCACCCAGGCGTCAAAACGACGACCTAAGACCCGACCAACACATCTAAATCTCGGGATGAGCATTATACAATTTTGGGACTGATTTTCTCCAACAGACTCTCAAGGAACACTAAAAGTGATTACATCCGATGGGACGCTACCCCCAAGACTTCAAGGAATCGAGGCGGACATGCCTCCGCATAGTCATCGAAACCTTACACAGCCATACGGTTTGTTCAAAATGAAACAACCATAGAAAACAATTTAAGCTACTTTCACTTTCAACACCAATGACAGAAATGAAGTCGGGGTTTCATACAATCCCAGGGTTCCTGACCATGTGTCAGCTTCACTCCGAGGCCTATGGCTGGAGCCCTAATGCTTGACGAATCTCCTACCTCTTAGTCAGGTATTGAAGACTCTCAAATAGAGCATCTCCTTTTGGTGTCACACGCAACCCCAATACAACCGAGGAAACACCAGCAACGACAACACGTTACGAAATCTAACGGATCATACACTGAACACTCACCAACACAAGAGCTGAAATAGTGCATGCACATCACCCTTGTCCACACTGTATGAGAACACGACACCACAAATCGTCACCTAACCATGATCATTACTGTTGAGAGGAACACTATATGGAGAGGGACTTCAAACTGAGTCTTAAACAACACGTGATTCTTGCAGTTGACCGTAGAATCCCCATGTAACTGGGTCTGCCACACTAGTTGGCTAACGTAGACCCTTTATTAAACGAAACTAACGAAGGAAAAAAGGTTATTTAGAATAGTGGCCGGCACCAACCACTCTAGGCTACTTCCACCTCTCCCCACTAGAATCTTCTTCACCATTTCCAAACATAACATTAAAATTAAAGAGGTCAAACTTCACCCTTGACTATCAAAGAGAACTCACACTACAAGGCATCACCAAACATGACCCTTTCAGCCGATGAAAGTAATACATGCCTTTCAAGACTTCGGTCAGCGCCGATAACTCTGAATCGCCTTCAACCTTCCTTGATAGAATTTATTTCACCACTTCCAGGGGAATCTTTAGATGCAAAAGTGTCAAACCTCATATTCGGTGACTCAAGCGACTCAAAGAGACCAAAACTCCCTTCAACTCCCCCCGTGTTTGTCATCCCACCGCGAGAGGATTCATTCACCGAAAAGAAAAAGAGATTGACATAGCACTATCACCAAAAAGGGGGAGTCCTTACTTTAATCAACTAGAGGGTTGGCCAATGGCGAATTCCCAGTGGTCGCACTTCAATCGCATGTTAATGCTTTATGGGGGGCGCACACTAGTCAAGAAAGAAAACCATGGACCCAAATGAACTGGTCCAATGGTCAAGACATACCACAAGAGAACACCAAACATGAAGGGGAACCACTACAAGGGCTTCCTGAAACACTTTTTGAAAGAAGCCATTAACTACACGTTTGCAAACCAACTCATGAATAAAAATTCAAACTCAAGATAAAAATCCGTTAAAAAGGATCCTCGGCTCAAAATGCCTAACACACAACATTTCCAAAACACAAGGACACACCACACAATCACTGGTTACTAAAACACCAAATTTTTCATTTAACAAAACTTTTTGAAAATAAGCAAGGCTGGTAGGTTGCATAAACACCAATGGTGTCCCATGGGCCTAGCACATGCATGTTCCCATGCCACACCGACACCCACCTCATGTCCATCCAGGCACTCATCCGATCATTCCGTTAACCATTTCCCTTTTTGTATACACTCAATCATGTGGTTGCCCATGAGAGCGCCAAGGATCAAAACCAAACCTTTCTATTTTTCAAAACCAAGACATCCAACCCACACTTTTCAAACCTCACACACCATTTAATATTTAAAGCTCTTCATTTGAAAACATTTTCCAAGACCAAAACATCTTTTACTTAAAAACCAAATTTCCACAAATCCAAAACAAAGAGACGAGAAATAATGAAGGAGGAAACTAGTGTCAGCGGGTGATTGGAGTATATGGTTGGCGGCCATATGCCAATCACACCATTGGCTATTGAGGGTATTTTAGGACAGTGTCCCCGGCTCCACAAGGCTTACTAGACCCTTCGAGATCACTAAGACCACTAACCTTACTCCCTTTTCATTTCCCTTAGACACAATTAACTGCGAGGACCAAAAACTCAAACAAACCCCAACATACCTTGGTAACTTGAGTCCCACCACGAGGTGTGCTAGCCAGGAACCTTACTCATAGCCAAGACGTCGAGTCCCGAAAACTTTAACTCAAGTATACTGTGACTCTATCCCAAAAAAATGACCCAAGAGAGAAAACCTTGCCCTCTGATACCATTTTGTCATGAACCAGTCCGGGTCGCCATCCGACCCGGCGCCCGACCCGGTCCACAACATGGCCCGAAGGGCGTTCACGATCTCCACGGGCTGGCACAAGTTCCCAGGTATCAAAACTAACACATGGGAATGATTTTAACCAAAATAAAAGACAGAAAAACAACTAACCAGATAAATAAACTGAAATTAGAAATGGACAACCAAACGTGCCTTTAAACTATGAACAGGTTTAAAGTCTACTATTCGAACCAATAATTAAAAAGAAAAGAAGATAGTGGAAACTAAAACTCATACTCAAACCTCCCAGCAAAAAGAGGCCACATCAGCACCATTCTGCTTGAAAAGACCAACTGCCACCTGAACCACCATCACTGAACACAAAGTTACAACCTGGAATACAGAAGAAAAAGAATCTACATACACCCAAGGATGTATGTAGGCTGTGAGCTAAAATCCCAGTATGATGCCACCGAGAAAAGGTTCCACGCATAATTATTAAAAGATAAATACTTTTGAAATTTAACAGAATAAAAATAAACAAGTGCTTAAGAATTTTTAATGAAAACGGTTTTTAAGGGGAAACTTATCTAAAAGGAAAACAACTTAAATTAACTTACACACACACACACACACATGCACGCACACACACAAATGCACGCACACACGTACACATGCACACACACTTTTCTTGGTAACCCCAACGCCACACTGTGTGCTGACGGTGAGAAGAAAGAAAAGGAAGAGCACAATACATGGGAGAGACCCTAGAGATACTAGCGAGAAGTGGGACCCTAGAACCTCACGTCTCGGTGAACCATATCATACATTCCCATGCACAAGCCACTGGTAGGGAAAAACCTCCTACCATAGTGGTCTCCAGTCATCATCCAATGTTCAGTTAGTGTTGTAAGCATCAATCCCGCTAAGTGAAACTGGGTCGAGGCCACTCCTGTATCACTAGCACGCTAGTCTAGTCCGCCCACCTAGTGCCCAGGCTTCCCATTTGTGCTCAAGTAATTCAAAGTTCATCCCACATGTCGTAATCATACACCTAAACCCAATAAGATACTACACACGCTAAGACAACCATTTGCACACATAAAAACCGTTTGAAATAATACATTTTCTAAAAATGTTTTCAAAACACGCTTCACGATACAGACATAATTTAATAAACCATTTAAAAAGTTTATGAAACAATAGAAAAAGAGTGTCACATGATTTTACACATAGAGAAGTAACAATTTATAATTCCAAAACACACTCCAACATTTCACACACTCAAATACAATATAAAGCGTGACCTGCACCCCCCAAACAATTTGATGGAAAACCTTACACCACATGTTAGACACTTTTACACAAACTACAGAACCTAATAAGCCAAAAACAAAAGCTCATGATACAATTTTAAAGAAGTAATCTAGCATCGCTCATTAACCCCCACCAAACCTTATTTTATTATAAGATGATCACAACACTATGTAAAAAATATACTTCACACTAATTGCACAACATAATAAGCTAATCACAGAATTTAAAAATCACTAACAACTCAATATGAGTTTTCAGTAGAAAACACAGACATAAAATATAAAAATGCTACCAAATAATTAAGATGAAATCAAAACTCAAAGAAGAACAGGTTCGGAAAATGCAAATTAATTAGATAGCATACTATATTAATTAAACTTTCAAATTAATTTATTCAGATAATAATTAAGAGTGGAACCACCTATCGGTGTGTAGAAAACCTCAAAATTGATATTAAATCTTCAAATTAGAGCGCGTAACCTCAATCGTGTTCCTTTCGCACCACAATGAACCTAACACAAACCCAAAATCATGAATTCGAATAAAACAAAATTCAAATTAAAACCCCAAAATAAGAACATATACCTGCTGAAAAAAAGAGAGAGAAGAAAGACTTAACTGAGGTGGGTAGCGGTCGTCAGACTAGGGCTTTGCCGGATGGAAGAAAAAACCCACCGGCCTTAGGGGGGTTGTGGTTGTGCGACAACAATCCGGGAGGCGCCGGTCCAAAGGGAGCAGTGCACCAGACCACTGTGTGGCCAGCAGGAGAGGCGCGCGAGGTAGCCACGCCGGAACCGAGTTGCACTGGTAGGGAGATTTGCGCCAGCTCGGGTCTTGCTAGAAGGGGAGTCGACACCTGTGACCACCGGAAAGCAGCGTGCCGGGTGGGAAGTTCTGCGATGGAGGCTGTCCATTGAAGAGAGTGCATGAGTTGCATTGGAGGGGCTGGCTGGAACTTGCTGATCACGGAAAAAGGGGAAGAAGCAGAGGCGTCGGTCAGAATGTGGTCAGCCAAGGGGAGCAGTGCGCTCGACCAAGTGTGTCGTGAGATGGGTTTGCCAGAGAGGATGAAGGGGAGACGGTGTAGCGGGTGCAGCGGTAGAACTGGGGAGGCCGAGCGGCGGCTTGTCATGCAGCGTGAGGGAAGTCAGATGGTGGGATGGGAGATGGGCGGCTGGTATGGGGGTAGGGAAGCAATGCGATACAGAGGGTTTCAGGGGGGAGGTGTGATGGTGAAAGGCCGAGGGAAGAAAGGGTAGAGTCGGTGGCGGCCTGGTGAAGGGGGGAAGGAAACGCGAATGGGATGGGGGATCCAAACCCTACCCGAAAAAAAATAAATAAAGAAATAAAAACAAAACTAAATGTAAAACAGAAACTAATAATTATAATTATAATTATAATTATAATAACAAAAAAAATTGTAAACTATATGATTATCAATTTAATAAAATGCTAACAACAAAAATAATACTCTCAAATAAGTTATTATTCAACACAATAATGATAATTGTACTAATAGTAATAATTATTATTTTCATTATCATTAAAATAATTATTTAAACTTCGTTTGATTATGTTAATTTTTAAGGATTTGGGCGACTACGCAGTTACTCCACGCGGCCCATAAAAATTTTAACGGAAAGATGATGATAATAATAATAAACATAATAGAAATATCATATTCAACACCTTTTTAATTAAAATCTTTTATTGATCATTTAATTTAATTAATTTAATAATTAATTAATTAATCGTGCATCGGGTAGGCAACGCGGTTAACCTAGCGAGGTCGCACGGTGACTAGAGCGAGGTTGCACGGCTTCGACCGCGGTGCGCTGGACGTACTCAAGACCATTACAAACATTTTTAAATAAAAACATCAAATTTTAAGTCGGGCTTAAACCCGCACTACCCGACAAAGATAAAATTAAATAAAAACTTATTTAAAGATGATGGGTGTAACATACCAAGATATAGGGGCTTGTTTAATATCATAAAGATCCTTGGTAAGTTTAAAAAAATATTTTAGACATTTTTTATTTTAAAAAAATATTTGTTAGTTCTACATAAACTTCCTCATTGACATATCTATTGTGATAATAAAACTTCACATCCATTTGAAATATTTTAAAATTGAAGAATGTTACAAAGGCTGTAAGTATTTGAATAGTATAAATTAATGCTATTGTTTCATAGTTTTATTAATATTCTATTCCATATTGCTGGTTATATCAATTAGACACAATTTAATCTTTATTTCTAAAAATTATGACATTTTCATAACATTGTTTTTCAATACCCATTTTACTCAAATTATAGATGTTTCTATAGGTCATTCAAATAAATTCTAGACTTTTTACTTTAAAACTCATTGAGTTTGTATTTGATTTTTTTAACCCAATCCCCATCACCTAAAGCCTCATTGGTATTCATAAGTTCGAATTAGCATAAGAAATATATATTTTTAATTTAATTTCTTAAGGAACTTCTATTCCAAAATGGTTAATCTACAACATTAATGATACTATCACAGGGATGATTCCTAAGAAACATCTAACTTCATGGGTTTTCAAAAGTATTTTATTCAATAATAGGTTGAAAATATTCTTGAGAAATAACTTTATAAATATATTCTTGTGTTATTTACTTATGGGAAGTACTTTCTACTATTGGTTTAAATTAAGTTTTAGAAATAATTTTTTAAGATGTGGGTTGGGTTTATTTGAAAACAAATGGATCGGTTTCATCAAACATAAAATGCACGGTTTCCTCAATAGTATTTTTATTTTTAATAAAAATTCTATAAGAAATAGAAGTAGTGGAATAACCTAAAAATATTACTTCATCAGATTTGGGTGAAAACAATGGTAAATTATATTTATTATTAAAGATGAATACTTTTCCACAAAATAAATTGAAGTAGGAAATTTTTTGTTTTCTTCCTATCCACATTTCATAAAAGGTTTTATTAATAAAAGTTCTAATTAAAACTTGATTTATAGTAAAATAGAGAGTACTAACTGCTTCTTCCCAAGAAAATGTTAATAAAATTAGTATTTACTCATCATGGTTCTATTTATTTATTGAATAACCCTATTAATTATTTTAACAAAACCATTTTTAAGGGGAGTTCTATTTATGATCAATACCTTTCTTACTTGAAAATTTTTCAAAATAAAAAATTTCAAATTCTACACTATGACCACCATGAATATTTATTAGGTACTGTTTTTTCTCATTTTTAACTATGTCTAAAAAAATTCAAATAATTAAAGGCTTCATATTTTCTTCTTAGAAAATAAACCCATGTCTATTTAGTGTAATAAACATATAAATAGTATTTCCCACCAATAATCCAATTTTATATAAGACAAAATAAGTCCACATAAACTAACTCTAAAGAATAAAAAGTCGAGACTTAAAATATTGATTCAAAACATGAATTGTGTTGCCTACCAAATTAATAATGCTCACAAAATTTAGAAGTATAAAATATAAGTTTTGATTGATCCTTAAAAAAATACTTTAATAGTCAACTTAGATATGATTATTTGTTTATAGTGTCTAACCCATCTATTACCTAACCAATTATGATCATCCACTTCACTAATACAAGGTAAGCCTTGGCTCATAAGGTCTTATATTTCTAGTGTGTAAACATTATCATGTCGATTGGTAGAAAGAATAAACTCATCTTGATAACTATTTATAGTGAATGTATCATACCTAAAGTTCAAAATATAACACTACTAAAAAATAAGGCTATAGCCACGATTCCCACAACCTTGGATGGTATTGTCAGGGATATAGGGTAAAACCTATAGCCACGGTTCCCAACTGTGGCTATAGCCCTATAGCCACGGTTCCAACCGTGGAAACAACCCTAAAGCCATGGTTTTCAACCCGTGGAATAGGCTGAAAGCACTCATCTCTTATAGCCATGGTTTCAACTGTGGATATAGACATATAGCCATGGTTAGCACCCATGGCTATAGACCTATAGCTATAGTTTAAAACCATGGCTATAGGCCTACACATTCTATAAAAAAACCAACATCGTTCAACCGGTGTTGGGCCCTTGCATCCTCCCCACTGCCCCCTACAACCCCCCCCCCCCCCACTCTCTCCCTTGAACCCCACCTGCACCTTAAAGCCCCCCATGCACCCCTCCCTCTGCAGCCCCCTTCCCACCCTGGACAGACCCCACTCACCCCCCCCCCCCCAGACACCCCCCCCCCCAGACTGCAGCCCCCCCTACTGGACACCCCTTGCACCCCCCTACTGGACACCCCCTAGGACAGACCCCCCTATAGACCCCTTCCCCCTGGACACTGGACACCCCACCCTACATAAACCCCCCCCCCCCCCCTCCCCTGGACAGCCCCCCCCCCCTAGATAGCCCCCTGCAAAGCCCCCCTCCAGGATAGACCCTTGACACCCCCCCCAAGACCGACCCTAGACACCACCCCCCCCCAGACCCTAGACACCACCCAGACCCTAGACATTCCCCCAGACCGTAGACACCTCCCCAGAAAGACCCTGAACACCCCCCCCCCCCAGGCAGACCCTGTACACCCCCCGGACAAACCCTGGACACCCCCCCCCCCCCACACACAAACATACCCTGGACACCCCCCTGACCCAGGACAGATCCCCATGGATAGCCCAGACCACCACTCCCCTATACAGCCACCCCCTCCCTCCTGGACAACCCCCATACCCCCCCCCCCCCCCCCATACCTTGGACACCCCCCAGACCCTGGACAAATCCCCCTGGATAGCCCAGATCTCCACTCCCCTGGACAGCCACCCCCCACCCCCCTGGACAGACCCTGGAACCCCCCCCCCCAGATCCCCTCAGTCCTTCCCCCCCTCTAT